>JANSTP010264926.1:0-20397 GCA_025330745.1 Cladonema radiatum | reverse complement strand
ACCCAGCCAAAAAATGTCATTTCAACCCACACCTAACCACTCCCATCCACACGCAACCTAAAAAAATTCACACCAACCCACATCCAGCCAAAAAATATCACACTCACTCACATCTACCAATACCGCTGACCAAAATAAGATAGACAGGACATGCGATACAAAAAGTAGGGTTTTGTTAGCCATTATGTTTGGTGTACTTTTCTCATATTTTGCCGATCCAAAGAAATGCAATGATATCAAAACAAATACAGATATCATTCTTTTTGGAATTTTTTCCTTTCAAAATATACCAAACATAATGGCTTCCTATGATATTCTCGGCCTCAATGTAATGTGCCTTATCGAGGAATAAACAACCGGGCATAAAATTAACCGAGGTCAATTACTTGATTTTCTTGTCACTTGTACAGAAAATTGGTCACTTTTAGCTGGCTAATTTTTGAGTATTAGGCAAAGAATGTTAGTAGTCAGGCGATTTAAAATTCAAGTAAATTTTTGAAAAGTCACAGTTACAGTCATTTTAACCGGGGCAAATTCTTCCCCGGGAAACAATTTAACTGGGTAAAATGATTAGTCGGCTAAATGTAGTCACTAACGTCTAAAATTAGTCACTTTTCTCCGCTTTTTTCACCGATAAGGTATTCAAAAAATGTGCAGTGTCATCTCCATCTTATTCAACACCCAGCCAAAATATTACTTTGCCAAACCGCACCTATTTTCAACCATCAACACTCAGGCAAAAAAATATCAGACTCACCTGCACTTACCCATGTGTACCTTTACATACTTTTTTGACTTGCCGGGCCTCAAAGGGTTAATCAATGGTACAAGGGGATCCTGATAAAGCCTATGAGTGGAAACTTTTGGCGGTGGGCTGAAACTGTTTTTAATATCTCCAGGACCGTATAAGGTATTAAGCTAAGTTTTTCAGTAAATTCTCAATTTTTTTATTGTGAACACCGTGGTCAAAACATTTTAAAGTACCCTGAACCCAAACTCTATTGATGACGTCATCATTTGACCAATGTATTGAAATTTTGGCAAAAATCGGGACACTAAATGAGGCTAATAAATAAATATCAATATTTTTGATATTTTTGTTTGAATTGGAAATTATGATTCCTACCCAAAAATTAAAATTCCACTTTTGGAATCCATTTTTGACCGAAAATACCAACTTTAGACGTCACGGCAAAAAAAAACAAACCTCATCACTTTTATGGTCACGTGAAAATGTCAAATGGAAGAAAACTGGTTAAAGTTTGGCTGCAATTGGTTTAGTATAACTGGATTTACAGGCGGTCAAGTGAAAATCGGGTTAAAAAGCCCGCCTCGCAATCTTAAGTCTAGAAAAGCCCGCCTTGCCGAGTGGGAGTAGAGACTAGAGAACTTCTCCGGAGCTCTGATTGTAGTAATAACATCTCTTGACTGGGTGTGACTATGGCATTTTTTGCAAGCTGTTGGCAAGTTTTACATTTTTTGGCTGGATGTGGGTTGCTGTCGGCAGGCATGGGTTAGTGCAACATATTTTTGGCTGGGTGGGGTAGGTACGGTGCAGTCATGTTCTAAAATTATGAGACAGTTTTTTGGCTTGGTATGGGTAGGTGGGACGTTTTTTGGTTGGGTGTGGGTGGGTGTGACATTTTTTTGGCTGGGTGTGGGTGGGTGTGACATTTTTTGGCTAAGTGTGGGTGGGCGTGATGTTTTTTTTGGCTAGGTGTGAGTAGGTGTCGGTGGGTGTGACCTTATTTTGGCTGGGTGTGGGTGGGTGTGAAATTATTTGGTTGGGTGTGGGTGGGTGTGACATTATTTTGGCTGGGTGTGGGTTGGTGTGGGTAGGTGTGGGTGGGTGCACGGTTTACAACAGCCCACGGTTTTCTGTTATATTTTTGCTTGTTAAACAAAATCAGCGATGTTGATTGATCCTATCTGATAATGTATTTTGAATTCATTTACAACTTTTGACCTAACATTTGCTATTGAAACATTTTCGCATGGCCTTGCTATTGCTTTGAAAAATTTAATCTAATGCTTGACCCTCGTCAAAGTATTGATATGTCTATCATATTAGTTTACCCACATGATTACTAGTGCTTCTTTTTTTATGTTGTTTTTTCATGATTATTTAACTTTTTTATTATTGTTTTGAAGAATTATTGCACCAAAAGAATAATCACATGAATCAGTAAAAAGCTCCCTACACTTGATAACTTTAAATACACTGTAAACAAGTGACAAACAAGTGGTAAAGAAGTGGTAAAAAAATGTAAACAAATAAAAACTGATGATAAACAAGCGAAAGCGAACGGAAACAAATTATAACGACTAAAAATGATCATGTATAAATTTAAAAGAATGAAAAGGAGTAACAAACAAGTAATAAGTACGTGTAAAAAAATAAAATCAGGTCATAAACGAAAAGAAATTAAAAACATTTTCCATTTATAAGTAAAAAGTCATAAATTGAGTGTACAGTTCTGAAACAGAAGTTATGAAAGCTACTGTAGATTTACTACCTTCAGATTTCCTGTTGATACAAGGAGAAGAAACATTTAACATTGAGCCTATCCCAGACCTGTTGCGTGCATCTTGTATACTGACAATGTAGATCATTTAATATCATTTACTTTTTGTAGTGTTTTGATAGATGGCCTGTCTATCAGATATAGTTAGACAGAGGGGGCAGAGGGAGAAAGAATAATGGAGGCGTGCTCAGGTAGCTAACAGCTTGTTTTAAGAGAGAGCGAGTGACCGGTCACGCTGGTACTTATACAAAGCGGAATATAAATTACCGGAATCCGGTTTACCCTTATATACGGATATTACAATCCTCGCAACTTTGAATAGTTAGCACAAAATAAACACAAAACACAAAGTCCATGCAATGAGATAATCTAAATCAATGTTTGTACATTGTATAGATTGGAGAAACATTTTATCCATCAAATCACCTATATGGAACGGATAATCGAATATTTCATCTCAGTCGTTCATTTGTTAACCATGTTTCATTTTCATTTTCCGCGTATTCAACTGTGTCAGTGTCGCTTTCTGGATCTACATCGATAGCAATGTTACGATCTTCTGTTTAGGCGTTGCAATCACTAGGTACGAAATTTGTTGGAACAATCGAATGAAAGGATTGAGAACGAAGCATTTTCGCTGGGGGTGTTGTATTTTCGGACAGGTAATTCGGTAATCTATATGGCTTGATACGTGCTTTCGATCGGGCAAATGTTTCCTTGTGGTTTTGTAATTTCACACTGCGTTCATAGACTTTGATGACTTTATATGGAAAGTTTTCGAAGTAAGTGTTACTTTTTTTCCGAAAAAGATTTTGGAGTAATACATAATCTCCTACGGCAACTGATATGGGTTTCAATTTACGTTTCATATCAGCATAATCCTTGATTGATTGTTTTGGTATTTTATCAGTCTTCCAAATCTGAGCTTTGGAAGGCTTCTTCAGAATGGTTGGAATGTTGTTTCGTAATTTAAACGTAAACATTAAATTGGCGGGAGCTCCTTGTGTAGTTGAATGCGGAGTCGTTCGGTACATTAATAAGAATTGTTCTATTTTTTTGATAATGCTTTTTCCTTAAGTTATTGCGCTTTGTAAGACTTTTCCAATTGTTCGGTTGAGTCTTTCCACTTCACCATTGGCAGTGGGCCAATATGGTGTTACGACTCTTGCCCAGATGCCATTTTTTGAGCAATATGATTTAAATTTGCTTGAGGTAAATTGCTTACCATTGTCAGAGCATATTGTTTCCGGATAACGAAAAGATAAGATTGATTGTGGATAAGATTGTGGATACTTTCGTGATAATGTTTTGGCTTTAATATTACGTAGCAAATAAATAATTGGATAGCGTAGTAGTAATCAATTAACACTAGTAAACTGATGCAACTAGGCAACTTTTTCCCATGGTGCTGTTGGTAATTTGGTCATCTTGATTGGTTTACATTTAGATGTTGGTGCTATCTCTTGAAATATTGGGCCACCATACCTTTTCACGAAGTAAAAATTTGGTTTTAGCAATGCCCTGATGACTTTGATGAGCGATATTTATGATGTTTTTTCAAAGGACGGCAGGTATGACTATGGTATGCCCTTTTAATAGGAGGTTGTCTTTTGTTGACAGCTTGTAATGTATTTGGAAATATTGTGCATGATGTTTTTGTAGTTTTCCACCTTCTAGCGATCTTATAATGTCATTAAGAATTGGATCTTCAGCTGTAGCTTTGCGTAATTTGTCAAGCGATATATGCTTTGGTGTGCATTCAGTTGTTAACACATTCAAGTGCGTATCGGCAATGTTTTCAGAGTAAGTTGTAGATAATGGGTGTCGTGACAGGACATCAGGGACATTCTTGTAACCCGGCCGGTAAAAAATCTTGTATTTGTATGCTTGAAGACAAAGAACCCAACGTTGAATGCGGAATGGTGGGTATGAATTCGATGATAAAAGTGTATGTAGGGGTTTGTGATCTGTAATAACAGTAAATTCACGATCAAAAATATAGTAATGGTAATGCTCACAAACCCACATGACGGCAAGGGCTTCTTTTTCCGTTTGACTGTACCGTGTTTCTGGATCTGTTAGTGATTGTGAGCTATATGTGATTGGCTTGAATGAGTTATCTGGTTGTCGTTGCGTAAGAACTACACCAAGACCTCATGGTCCTGACAGTGGTATGTGTTTAAGCTGTTAGGTTGTAGTATTTCATAGTTGGTGCTTTAATCAGAGCATCTTTAAGTGCGATGAATGCTTGACTTTGTTCTTCCTTCCATTCAAATATTGTGTTCTTCTTGGTTAAACGACGAATGGGCTCCAATATACTGGAATAATTTGGAATGAATTTGTGTGAGTAGTTTACTATCCCGAGGAATGACTTCACTTCCGAAACGTTTGTTGGATCTGCGAATTTATTAATGCCGTCATTTTTTGATTTTTCTAGGCTGATTCCCACTGACTTAAGAACGTGTCCAGTAAATGTGATTTTACTTGAGGTGAAGATATATTTGTTTCGATTTATTTTGAGTCCAGAATTTTTGATTTTCGCTAAGACATGCTAATTCGTGTGTCATGTTCTTCTACATCTCGACCCCATATTAGAATATCATCACTTATGTTTTTTGATCCCGGACAGTCCGATAGCACAAGTTCAATTTGTTTTTGAAAACTTTAAAAGCACTGGAAATGCCGTATATTAGCTTTTTGTATTGGTAGACACCATAATGTGTAGCGAAAGCTGTAGTTGGTCGACATTCTTTGTGGAGGCTAAGTTGGTGATAACCTTCTAGCAGGTCGATTTTCGAGAATACGAATGCATTGTGTAGATCAGACAATATATCTTCTAGTTTTGGAATGGCATGTCTCTCATGAATAATTGCACAGTTGGCTTGTTGCATGTCTAAGCACAAACGATTTTTGTCATTGGCTTTTGGAACTGCTACGATAGGATTTAGCCAGTAAGTTGGGCCACTGACTGGTTCGATGATATCTGCCTCAACAAGTCGCTTTATTTCTGTGTCAACCTTTTTTCCTGTATGGTACGGTATCCACCTTATTGGTTGTTGTACCGTTGGTACAGTTTCATCGATGTGTAGTTTGAGTTCAAAGTTATTTAAATTTCCGATACCTGTAAATACATCATTGTTGTCTGCTAAAATTTGGTCGATAGTTGTGAGTTGATTTATTTGTGCCGATGCAAGATTTCGCTCTTTAGATGGACCGACTTGGAGTAAGTCCAAGTGCTCAGCTGATGATTTTCCGAGAATGGGTAATCCTGTTCAACTTACAACATGGAATTCAGTGTCATGACTGTTGTTATTACTTGATATCGTAGTGCTAAGACAGCCCACGAGTTGCAGAGGTTCTGTCGATTGATACGGGTATATTTTCACGTTTGACTTACGTAATTTGGTGGATCTTTCAATGATCGACATGTTGTGACATTAATAATGTTGATTTAGGCACCGGAGTCGATTAGGAAATGAATCGTATTGTTACAGATTGATATGGGTAGGTAACCCTGTTTCAATGTTTTATTATTGAATGTAAATAAATATTCATCATCTTCAGGTGAGCAGTCAGGAACAGTTGGGTGATCTGTTGAACCTTGAAGGAATATTGCATTTGCTGATCTCGACTGTGACATACTACTTGGAAGTGTCCTGTTTTACCGCAATTATTACATATTTTTCCCCTTGAACGACGACATTCTTGACCAGTGTGTCCGCGCTTTCCACATTGGTCACATGTGGCATTTTGCTGATTGTGTTGACAGTCACAGTTTTGAAATTGAAAATTTGCTGGCTTGTTGTTACGATTTGTTGATTGTTTGAAATTATTTGGTCTACTGTTCTTGTTTGAAGTTGAGCTTCGGCTTGTCGAAAGACCTTTAAGGTGATTAAGGTCTTCTTGCTTTGCAGTTTCGTTTTTCTTCTCAATTTTGGGGTGAGGTGAGTTGCATTTTCAATGGCTGTTCCTATTTGTTGGGCTTTGTCGAGTGTCAGGTCAGGCTCAATCAATAGTCTTTTTCGCAGTTTGGTGGATTTGCACGATGCTACTATTTTATCTCTAATTTGGTCATCGGCTTGTGTTTCTTAGTCACAGTGAAGGCTGAGCTTACGTAGTCTCATTACAAATTGTTCTAGACTTTCATTCTCTACTTGTTTGGCCGCATGAAATTGCGAGCGTTCAAATGTCACATTACCTTTTACCGAAAAATGTTTGTTTAGAGTTAGCATGGCACTTTCAAACGTTGATTGTGAGGCAGCAGCAACAGCAATTGAGGAAGAGACTGCTTCATTGTTTGCTTGTTTTTCAGGATGAATTTCTGTTAGGGTTTCAAAAATTTCCTGGCATTCTGGTTCTATCAAGTGAAGGAGCAAGGCTCTTTTTCGAAGATTATTGTCGATTCCCGAAGCTACCAGAAGTATTCGAATCCTTTCTTCCATTTTTTCCACTTTTGGGCGATGCTGGTAGGATCTCAAGCTCGGATCAAATGGTCCCACACTTGGGATATTCAATGACATGTTGAATATGTGTGATACAGAATAAATCTTGAAAAGTATGCAAAAGTCTCTTCTTTATCCTCGTCGCCAATTGTAGTGTCTTGATAGATGGCCTGTCTATCAGATATAGTTTGATAGAGGAGGCAGAGGGAGAAAGAATAATGGAGGCGTGCTCAGGTAGCTAACAGCTTATTTTAAGAGAGAGTGAGTGATCAGTCACGCCGGTACTTATACAAACGGGAATATAAATTACCGGAATCCGAATTACATGTATATACGGATATTACACTTGCCGTCATTAATGGCTAAATAATTTTTTTTTTTTCCAATATTTTGGCTTTTTCAATAGTTTTTATGTCTTATCTAGTCTACTGACATTTTTTTTCTTTTTTTTTTAGAAATTATGTCATAATGACTTCTTCTGCAACTTATAATACTATCTTGAAATACTATATCAATTAATATATCTTAAAATTACAGCCTAAACCCCATCGAACCAAACAGACAATGCAAGATCAAATAAGCCCAGTCTAGATAGGATCAATGTTACCACTTTCGTTTCTAAAGTCATAAATTTTATTGTTTCTCATTATAATGTCATATAATGGCTTTGTGTTAATCTTTGCAGTTATTAGTCCTTAGGTCAAGTTAATCCTTTAGTTAGAACTTTAATGTTTATAGAAAATTTAAATCAAGATTGTAACAACATTCGAAATTTGTCTTTACAATCAGCACTAAAAGTTTTTCTGATGCTCCAAATTACTAATGTTGTTGCTTTAATTCTCAATTTTGTTTGCCCTTCTCATACACGTATGTTGAGATGACTGTGAATACAAATTATGTAACTTCTATGATGGTTGCCTCATCATTCATATTAGGTGTCTTTGGTAAGCCAAATTTTTGTATTTTTCTATATATGGCCATAATTTTGGTTCCAATTATCAATATAAGATGAAATTTCGCAGTTCTGCATCAATTTAGTCATTATTTACAGATAAAAAAAAGAAAATTTGAAATAACTTGGAACTGAATTGCTTGTTTTTAAATATAATTTTTGATATATTGTTTATAATCTATAATATCGCAGTTGGCAGTGCAATGAACACTGAATCAAAAGGTTTGTTGAATCTTAGGGATTTGAGCTCAAACCCACACCTCGGTCATCTTGGGAGCTTAATATCTTTCCCTCGGGAAATTATTGTGTGCACATATGGAGGCACAATTACTCTGAGACCTACGTCAGTAGTGGTGTTTATACTTGACCACTTTAGAAGTCAGACTTAAGCGTTGAAGGTGTTTTATCCCTGTGACCTTAGAGTGGCTAAACAAAACTTACTTACAAAATTTTTAAACGTATCTGGGAAGTGTGTGAGTGATTAAGTGAGTACATTGGTGGGCGGGTGGTTGGGTTGGTTGCGTGGGTGAGTGAGTGGGTGGCTGGGTGAGTGAATGAGTAGGTGAGTAAATAAATTAATTTAATAAATCAAAAATAGAGAAAAAAAAAATCTTCTAAAATTATAAATTCATTAGAAAGAAACTGTCATAATGATGATTTGGTGACAAGAATGACACAAAACTATGGATAAGCTTGATTTCCATTGTGGTCCCTTTAGGAGAGGAGTCAGTGGGAAAAAAGAAAAAGAAATTAATAAACAAACGAAAATAAAGTAAAATAGATAATAAAGTAAATAAATAAATGAACTAACAATATAAAACAATTTAATAAACAAATACATCCCCTTCTGAATTTTCAAGTTTTCTAAGTATTGATACATAGCAGAATTTAGCTTAAAAGAATTTAAATTTCTAATTTCTTTTATGTTCTTAGGAAGTTTGTTCCAATAGAAAGGTCCTATATAAGAAAGAGACTTCTTTCCACTCTCCGTTGTTTGAAAGGGTTGTTTTAACATAAGGAATGAATTTCTAAGTGATGATGAGTTGTCATTTAAGGAAAGTTGAGTTGTTCATATAATCAGGAGCCTTAGAGTTGATAACATCGCGCACACTTATATTTGAGAATAGAATAAATCTCTCAAATGTTGGCAGCCAGTTTATTTTATTGCTATTCTCACTTTCAATAAACGCTCTTGGTTTCAATTGCAAACAAAATCTTATACACTTATTTTGAGCTTTCTTGATCATCCTTTTAATCCTTTATTTAAATTGAGATACCTAGTGAGGCAAGCAAGATCAAAATGAGGTTGTATTAACAAATTAAAAGGCAACCTGCAAAGATATGGGGTTAGAGATTTATAATTATTTGGAATGAATAATAATTTTAAAAAAGTGCTCAATATATTGAAAAATACAGTGAAACCTGCTTTAGTGGCCACCTCTCTATAACAAAAACCTGCCTTAAGTGGCCAGCCAATTTGTTTCCCTAGAAGCAGCTTTCAATAGAAAGTAACCTGCCTATAAAGGCCACCTGCCTATAAAGGCCAATTTTTTTTGTCTCCCTTGAGTGGCCGTTATAGACAGGTTTCACTGTATAGAGCATATGATAACTGCATTAACAATAGTAGATATTTTCTGCCTTACATTGTGTTTCACATAGAGCGAGATCCTCACTCTATGATCATCAGAGACCAAATGGTAATATTCATTGAAAAGTTTTTAAATTATTTTCTTTAGCTTCACTGAAATTTAGTTGTTTGTTTTCATTAACCGTAAATAAGTTTGAATTAATGTATATAATGTAAACAAATTAAGTTTATATGCTTTGTAAATATCTTATTATTTATTTTTCGAAGTTCTTTCTTTATTTTCAAGATGCCTAAAATTTGCAAGTTTCCAGTATGAATTTCCTCTCATGCCTACACTTTGAAGCAAGTTCTGGTTTCTTATTAAGGAGGATATCTCTTATTCATGTATGGAAAAGCAAAACCAGACTTAATTTTTGACAGTTCATTCACAGCTACTCATTCCCCATTAAGCTTTTCATCTAAAATACAACAAAGATACAGAACTTTTGAGTTTTGATTTATTTGAATGTCCATACAGCCAATACCAAAAGATTCTTCCTTTTTTCTATGCATAGGAAACAAAATACGGTTTGTTTTATCTTCGCCAAAATGAATGCCAAGATGATTGTCAACAAAGCAATCAAGTAAATTAAAAAAATTCTTTTGTCAAAACTAAGTTAACATTTTTGACATCATTACATTGGAAAAACAGGCAGGAATCATCGACATAGAGATGCAGAATACTTTTATTGAGACACCTCCGCATAAAATTAACATATATAAAAAGAGTCACAGATCCAATAGAATCTTGAGGGACACTAAAGTTTAATCTACCTGGAGAAGACAGTGTATTTTTTGTGTAAATTTGAAACAGACTATCAGATTGATAGATAACATTCAACCCATTTCATTGTTGCTTCAGGAAAATTTAGGGCTGAAAGCTTTCTTAACAAAATCTGATGATTAATTGTATCAAAGGCTTTTTGTAGATTAATTAATGTTTCTTAGCAGTTTTTCGGTAAAATCAACACTTACTGAAGAAAAATCAAAAGTACCTAAATTTAGTTTTCTTTAGTAATAAAACAAATTGACAGTTTCGTAGCAATTTATGGGATTCAGCAGTAACTTTGCTAACAGAGATATGGAGAGATTTGAAAGTAAGTTTAACCCTATTCCTCCCACAAAGCCCTTTTTACATTTGTAATGGAAAAACTACTAATGGAAACATGATGAAACTTTATGACTTTGAACAAAATTTAGTTACGAACATTTTGGTGCAAAAATTTTTTGGTGACCACGCACACAATTGCCATGGCAACCGCCTTTTTTGCCTAGTATGCCCAATTTTTGGCCCATTTTTGTAAAAAATCGGATTTCAGGGGATATTTTCCGGAAACCTAGAACATATGTCAAAGCCCTTCTGATTTGAAGATGTTTGGTGAAATCAAAAAAGCTTTTGTGGTTCCAGAGAACCAGTCCATCAAAGTGTGGCCAAATTTTGGTCAATTTTTCCCTATTTTCGACACGTCCGTCGATAAAATGATGATGTCATCATTTCACGACGATGTCACAACACCAAATATGATTCATTGTGCTGACAATAAGTTATACTAACAATGTAAAAAGTTTTGAATCAATAGCCTTTGTGTAGTTTATAGCCTTTTATATCCCCCCCAGGATATTTGATCAGCAAAAATCCTGGGAGGAATAGGGTTAAGGACTATTTTTGCAGAATTACCTCCCCCTCCTTATTTTGTTATTGAACCCAAGATCCTTTAAATTCTTTCAAATTTCTTTAGGTTTTGCAATATTTTCTTTCAATATTTCTTCAAAAAAGATTTGATTATTATTATTATTTTTTATTTTTTGCATCATCTTACTGGCCTTGTCTCTAGATTTCTGGCGGTACATATCAAAATTTATATTCAATTTATTTTGCTTTACTTTTTTGAAATGTTTATCTCACATTGAACTTTTTTCTTGGACCTCTCTGTCAAACCAATCTTTTCTTTGGATAGCATTAGTTTAACGTCTTGGGCTAGAAGTTCATATGAACGCATCATGCCCAGACAAGAATCAAACTCGAGGCGCCCTTTTCAGAGCCAACAGCACTAACTAGTACACTATAGCCACTCCACTTGAGAGCTAGAGCTATTTTCTGTTCTAAAAAATCTCATTAGTGCCACTGTGACATTTCAGAAAGTCACTGACCACATTTTCTATATTATAGGGTCAACTAGTGTCAACTGAGCTTTATGAAATTAAAGTGAAAATTCCGCTAGAAAACAATTTACATTTTTGTCAAAACTTTTAATGAGGTGTTTTTTGGACTTTCTATTTAGAAACTAGCATAAAAGAAAATTGTTCTAAAAGCATTTTCAAGATTTTTTGTACCATTATTCCATAAACTTGGAAGATCAATTTTAGAATTCGATGGCATCAACATTTTTATGAGGTCATCATATCAATAGTTACATTATCAAAATTTTGATGCTATAATTCTGTACACATAAAAAGATACTGTCAGTGTCCAAAGTTTGATGACTTTGATTATTGTGAAATTGAGAGATGGGGGCTGAAGAATCCTTCACACATCAATCTTTGTAAAAATTACCCCATGAAATATAGGGTTCATTACAACAAACTATTCCTATAACTGAGTGTCATTTGATAATTCAAGCCAAGGAGCATCTTGAATTTCCCTTTTCACATCTAAAAAATCCTGGCAACAAACCAAACTCTATTTGCCATCATTTGCTAATTTGTAATAATAGTCCTTCCTTTGTGGAATTTAAAGCTACTCTGTTATGCAAGTTACTTCAATAATATTACATCCAAAGAGCTAAGAGAAAGTATGTATATAAGAAATAAAGAGAGAAGATTTTTATTCTTGTAGATATCAACGAATGTACTGCTGACACTCATAACTGCCGGGAGGCAAATACAAAGTGTATCAATACGGAAGGAAGTTATACATGCTCTTGTCGTGATGGATATACTGGTGATGGTACAACATGTACAGGTATAATTATAGTCATAGTTAGAGTATGTTTTTTACCTCTCTCCTTAACAGTCGCCCTGTTAAAATTATTTTTTAAATACCATATAATGTGCTCAGTTTATGAAATATGATATATATGTACACTTCATACATCTGTGTGTGATGAAAAAGAGAGAGCCCAAAATAATAATATAGACAGTGATAATAAGAATAAGAATGGAAATATCAAACACATAAAATACAACAAGATATTTTAACAGATTGCATGTATGTTCTGGCCACGTCAGAAATGAAGGCAACCAGATTTATGTCTTCCCCTATGTTGCAATCTAGATGCAGGAACAAAACTGTTAATAAAACAACATAATGGTGAACCATCCATAGATAGAAATTTATAAAAACACAAACATTTCCGTTGGGCACATATAAAAACATATCACCTTCATCGTCTGGACCAACAATAATACCCTCTTGGATACAGAGCATTAAAGTTAGTATTGTGATCAGGTGTTCACGATGAGTAAGCATCACATGCTGTATCGATAGCATCCACCAGACTTCTGAGATATGTTTAGACAAAAACAAGGACAACATGTACATTACTAGATAGCATTTAATTCCTAACGTACAAATAATTTAACACATAACAGTTACAAAAATACATAAAATAAACATAAATACAAAATCAGAAGTGTCTTAATTAAGGCCAGCTTAATAAGAGTTTATTTACAAGATTTTGCTTGCATCAAAATAGGAGATATCATTTGACAGTGCAAAATATTTCTTCTAAAATCTTTATCAGATACTTCAAATTTGGAGAAATCAAGACTATGTTTACTATAAAGTGTTTTCATAGCTTTGCCCAGTCTATTGTTTTTAGCGCCTTGATTTATCATTCTTTTCTATATTAGTTTAAGCGAGTTTAGAAAACTGGTGTTGTCTGGACATATTCTGCCGAGGTGTAGAACTTAGCAGGTACAGTACTATAGAATACTTTATTTGGAATATTTCTTAATAAATTGGGCATTCTAACGACGGAGAAAAATATTTTGTTTGGAATATTGCTTGACGAATTGAGCATTCTTACTATGGAGAATTTAAAATCATCTCTTTTATCATACAAGGAGGTACAGAATTTTTTTTTTTTTTAACTGTTGTAGAAAGATTGAGAAATGATGCCTTTTCTGGGTTATTTTTTTCTTGTTCAAGTTTGAGCTCTTCAAGATAAATCCCCACGTAAAACCTTAAAAAAGCCATATTATCATTAAGTCTGATAAGGTCATCTATAAAACTGAAAATGTATAATAGAAGCAAAATAATGCTGGGTTTGTTTCAGCTTTTTTAGAGATCCATCTAGATTCCAAATATTAGAGGAAGAAATTGGTGAAAAATGGGGCAGGATCTGATCCCATGGAAATGCTGATTTCTTGTTGGAAAAGATAGTTTTCAAGCATAAAATAACATTTATGAATCATAAACTGATCATCCTGTCCCCCCTCTAAAGCGTCTAAATAGAAGCCCTCCTCCAACCCACCCATTTTTTAATTTCTCTCAAGCCCCCTTTAATCTGTTGGTTGTTCATACTATGTTCATGTACCTTTTATGTGGTTTCTTTAGATACTATCTGCATAGCTTGAGTTTAGAGTCAGTGGATTACAATATGTCTGTTATCTTTTAGAACAAACATATTTGAATTTAAAATTTACACTTGTTCAAATATATTAAGAGAATTATAAGTTTAAATTTTTTGGGTTTGGGTTGCTTCAAATGTTGATGTAAAGTCTTTAAAAAGCATTTATAAAATCCATATTCCTTGATTTTGAAGAGAAAGTATTGTTGTTTTATATGTTACTTTTTCAAAGTATTTTTGTTTCAATGTCTTTTCTTTACCATTTAAAGTTCTTAAGCTCTGCTGACAGTAAAGGCCAAAAACTTGTTCGTAACAATTTGTTGTGTGTCAAAGGATATTAGAACTTCTTGCAAAATATTGCAAACTCATCATATGCTTGTTTTTTAGCTTTCTAAATGTTACTAAAACAGATTTTTTTCATTTTTACATGATTTTGCAAAGTAGAAGAAAGTTTAATTTCAATGGAAAAGAGTGAAATACCTCTTTGAATTTCTTTTTGCAAACTTTTAAAATATAGAATGCAATCAGCTAGTTGTCTGCGAAGTAGGCTTTGGATCATCTATCCATCTATTTACTTGTGTGTCTACCATTGTGTCTACCTCTCCCTCCTTTTATCTATGAAGAATAATCAAATACTGAAATTTAATGAAATGTTTTCTGTTTTTCACATGTCAATATGTTGTGTATAATGTCCAATATATATTGTTCACATTATTTTCAAGTCAAGGAGACCTATAACACCATGTCCTATTAACTATGTGTCAAAAGTTCTGACTGAAGTCAGATTCAAACACACAATATTTTTATTTACCTTTGTTCACCGCATATGGGTAGTTTTATAATTATTTCTATGCACTCTGATTTGACATAATTCGCTCCATTGTATTGTTTGGAAACTGAAGGAAATACCTGCAAAAAGAAAGTTCAATCATAACAGACTTTTGTTCATAAGAGAAAACATTATGATAGCTATGAGATATTATTATATTTTGTAGTACAAAATTTTAGCACACAGTATCTGGTGTACAGCTAACCTCATTTCATAGGACTGTATATCAAACTTACGTTGAAAATATTGGCATTGTTATTTTCAATGCCACAGAACTGTTGTGTGCCTACTTATAATTCCAGCTATTGGATAAGTAATAAAGAACTTGAGCCTGTATACGCATTTCCTAATAACAAAGACGAGAAAATGAAATGATTCATTTGATGGCAGTGATTCTCAGAACCAATTTGAAAGTAACAAAATGCTCAACAGAGTGCAGGAAACACTGACCAAAAGATACAAAGTTTATAAAGTAAAGATCATAGGTGACACCAGTCGAACCTCCAAGTGTCTTTGTTGGCATACCTGAAAGTTGCCTTTCAATTCCACCTCCAATTCCAAGGAAAACATCAAGTACATGAGCCAGTATAGGAAAATCGATTCCAGATGAGTTAAATCAGTTTTCACAACAAAATATTCTGGTAATTAATAACAGCAGCAGAAACTTTGACCAATCATTGAATGTTTACAAAGATGACACTGATGCACTAGTTTAGTCAAAGAAACTTTTGACTTATTATTATTTTTGACTTTCAAGAGTCGTCTTTTATCAGCTAAAACCGATGAGAAAGTCTTCAGTTGGCACACTTAAGTACTCACCTGAAGGAAATAGGTTGAGTATTTGAATATTTAACCACTTCAAGATTGTTGTATTGAAAATCCTGTCAAGATTTCTAATTGGAGAGTGTTACAATATTGTGACAAATAACATGAAAAGTAAGGAAAGTTGATAATATTATTTTTATTCAAAGCATCCTTAGAAAGCTACCGGTATATTAATGTAGATTCATTGTACTTGTGGATGAAGTTCACATCAAGCCATCTCTTTCTTATCACCGTCGTACATTATTTGGCAAAGCAGTGGATCATGCTGACAAATAAGCAAAAGTACTTTTTTCCATCATTATATCTTGCTTGTTTGGTGGACTATATTTTGTAGTTACAATTTTACCAAGGATAGGAATGTGTTGACACTCATCACATCAAAATAAACCAAAATGTATTTTAATAGTACAAGGCATGTTGAGGGCAAAATGTGCTTCAAGCGTTTCACAAATGATACAGCAAATTTGTAACTGAGTTTCATTTTACCATGTTTGTAATGGATTTGTTGATTTGAAGAAAAAATCGTTGGCAGAAGCTAATATTTTTATTTTATCTGGATGGTTCATAGCAGCGCTCTCAAAAGTGTTTGGGTAAATGAAGCCAGGGTTCTGGAGGAATATTTTTTATTAACACCCAGTCTATTATTGGAAAAGTTAATATTCATCACAGCAAACGTTTGTTAAAATTGGATATTGGAACTGATTTTGAAAAATCCAGTCACAGTTACAAAATATGTGTGGAGAACTAAGAAAAAAAAAAAAAAAAAAATGGGAGATGAAACTTCTCAATAATTTGTGAGACTTGAAAAAAAAAATTAACATGGTCAAGTTTACTTTAAATTACAAGAAAATAAGTTTTTAGTGAAAGTTAAGATTGCACAATAGTTTATTTGCTTTTTTTTGTTCTATTTTTTGAAATTGTGAATGTTTACTTTAAATAAATTTCATTTTTAGAGTTCTTTTTTTGGAACAAACATTAAAAATTCCATGGGTAAATTCTCCTCAGATTACCCCTGTATCCTCTTTCTTTTTCTTTTTTCTTCTTTTTTCGGTCGAAATCTCGTCTTCATTATAATGAGCCTATGTTCAATACAGTTATTTATAAGAAATTTTCATCTCCATAATATTATGCTACTTTTCTTTTCACTGATAACCTATCAGATTCATTGTTTATCAAAATGAAATTTTTATGCTGGAAAAAGTGAAGCTGAGTGAATGATGAATGAATAGATTTTGTCAATAAATTCAATAAATTTTGATTAAAGTCAATAAATTTTGATTAAAGTCAATAAATTTTCAATAAAGTCAATAAATTTTGATGAATGTTATTCAGAACTTCAAGCCAAATTATTCGTTTCAAAAGTTATGAATCAAGGCTATTGGAGCATGAGCACTGTTGTTTTGCTTGGTCATAAATTAACAATTTGGAACCTCTGTGTATATTGTTTTATGAATAAATTTTAAACGTTAAGCTTGATTCACACTACGGATTTTTTTCGTAAGTGCTTACGAATACGAAAAAGTTCCATTCAATCTCGTCCTTGCGAAAAAATATCCGCAATGTGAATACTCCTACGAAAACTTTCCGTAGACGCTCACGAACGTACGTAAGCCTCTACGAAAGATTGCTTAAGAACAAAAATTTTTGTTCGTAGAGAATCGTTTGTAAGGCAAAGAAGAAAAAAATCTATTGTTTTTAAAACACATGCTATAGTTGAGCATTGAATTCGCATCTAACAAATAATCTTCCATACATGTAAATTCAATGATTCGTAAGCGTTTGAGCAATTTTCGTAAACTCCTACGAAGATCTTTCGTGCATGTGAATGCAACAATTCGTAAGCGCTTTAAAGATTTTCGTTCACTCTTACGAAAAAATATTCGTAATGTGAATCAAGCTTTAGAACAAATCATCCATTTCATAAGTTACGAATAAGGAATTGTGGTGTCATAGGATTTTTATCAAGTCGATGAATCAATTTTCAACATTATCCATGTACTTTCAATCAGTGTATACATAGAAAACAATTAAATTATTCAAATGTTATCAATGAAGCTTGTGTCATATTGAAGGACTTTTTATCCATATCATATTGATGAAATAGTTTAAAACATTCAAGCAAATTGTTTATTTCATAAGTTATGGATAATATGGTGTTATGTCAAATTTATTGAGTCAGCAACATTATCATATCATTCTGATAAATAAATTTGGAAAATTCAAGCAAATTTCCTGTTTCATAAGTTGCGAATAACATGGTGTAGAAACATGCTAATTATCTTTTACCACTATTCCAAGAATTCAATGTTATTGTACAAAGTTTGACGAGTGAGGAATTACTAATTGCAAATTTGAGGGGGAGGGCAGAATCCTTCATATGTCTATGTTAGCAAAAACTACCTCGTGACAAATAGGGTTAATTAAAACAATTTTCTGAGCAAATTAGATGTTAATTTTTGCTGATTATGATCAGAATCAAATGGATATTTTTAAACTTTCCAGTTACCATTCTTAAAATTTTAATTTATTGAAAATAGAAATGTTTGTTTGAAGAAAAACATTTTTGGAAGTGGAAAATGAAGGTTAAGTGACATTATTGTACATTGGTGTATTTTAAAGGTATATTTGTGGGCAATGCATCTCCTCCTATCACAGAGTTGCTGACACAAACTTGAAATATAGAGCTGGTGAGCATATTGGGATTTCCACTTTTACATCTGAAAAAATCATTCCAACAATCCAAAGCAATAGTTGCTGCCATTTACTAATTTGTAGTAATGGTCCTTCTTTTGCTAAATTTTTTGCTAAATTCTAGCTACTCTCCTACAAGTTTCTTCCTTGATGTGGAATCAAAAAAGCTAAAATCAAAGTATTTATATAAGAAATAAGAAGTGAAGATTTTTATTCTTGTAGATATTGATGAATGTTCTACGAATTCTGATAGCTGTGATGAGAATGCAAAGTGTAGCAATACTGATGGAAATTATACATGCACTTGTAATGATGGATATGAAGGTGATGGCAGAGAATGTGCAGGTATGATATTATTATATACAGTTTGACGTGCCTCTTCGAAATCATCCTGCCCTCTTCCTTGGATCTTTGCATGACTTGCTGTTCCACCAATTTCCTTCTTGATTACACTCCTGCCTCACTGAAAATATTTTTTCCAAGTCCTGATTCAAAACTTTAATCTATTTTCAGAAGGGTTTTGTTGACAAGACATTTGGGTAAATAGCCCTTTGTTTAGCAATTAGGAAATTCAGAATTTCACTAATTACTGATAAACAAAATTGCAATTACCATAAGATGTGTTTTAGTTGCATTTTATTTATGTAGGAATTTTTTAAAGATAGTGTCAACCAAGAGCTAACCTCAATTGGTAATAATTGCCAACTTCATTTAAGCTCCATGCTAAAAATCAAGTTTTGTGATTCACAGTATTGAAATGCTTATAGTTTTGATAATCATGCTTAAATTGATTAGTTTTTTGGTCTCTCAGCAACTCCAATTACTTTGAGTAAATTACATTTTTCATTTATCTTTATTTTTTTTCCCAATCTGCTGAATCAAGTCCATGGTTCAGCCATGGTTAGTGAAAATTGAACTTTATCAAAATGAAAAAACCTATGCATTTATTGGGATAAAAATGAAATGCTTATTCAAATTTATAACAAGACTTACATCAAAACACGCCTCTCCTATGAGTTAAGAGCGTAGAATTATATATGAGGATTTGTATATGAGGTAGTAATTTATAAAATCGATTCTTCATTTAAAGTTTCTATTATTGGCATATTCCGATGAGAATTTATTGTAGATATAATCCACTTTGCACCTTGCATTCATTCATATTTTTTCTTCCTTTCTGACTTATAGAGGTTATTAAAGTACGGAATGGAAAGTTACTCAAAATCGGAAGGAACTACCAACTTCAGTGCGATGAAGGATATGCCTATAAAATCATAACCTCAATAAATTTTGATTTCAATGAAGTACGCGGAAAGACGTATTATAAGTCCACAGACACATTTGATTCCCTATTTAGGCCAGGTTGTGTAAGTACACATTTTTTAAACTTTAATAAAAAGAGATGGATTCAGTTTTATTATTTATTTTTGCATTGTTTTTTTTTTTTTCTTTGGTATTCTGAACAAAATAGGGACATGACGTTTTCCTTAGCCGAATATTTTTGAATTTTTTTTTTTTTTTTGTTACATTTAAGGAATCTATGATATTGTTATTTCAGGAGGATTTATTTAGCGTACTTTATAGTATCAAAAATTGAATAGTAACACATTTAGTCGAGACCAGATTAGTTCAGTTCAGTTCGTTATGTCCGAAATTAGTGGAATTCCAGTCGCAGAAACTTTTAAGAAAACTCTCACCAAAGATTTTCTTAAAAACTCTTTATGACATATTGAGCACATATTGAACATATCGAAAAAACTGACAACTATATTTCTTTTTAATATCTTTTTAACCCTATTTCACCTGTGGTCCTGAAGGGGGGGGGGTATTTCACCCCGAGGGGGGAGGTAAATTTACCCCCCCCCCCACTATGAACCAAACATCGTCTTAACTTGAAACTTGGCACGATAGTAGACCCTTATAAATACTTTTTAA
>JANSTP010264915.1:0-10933 GCA_025330745.1 Cladonema radiatum | reverse complement strand
TTATCACGTGACCTAAAATCGAAACGCGCCTCATTTTCCTCAAAATCGGAAGTTAAACGTCCATCTCGTTTATATGTCTATGGTTTACATGCAGACACAGTGCATGTATACAGCTTATTAGAGAAGTCAATTTTGCTAATATAAAAAAATCACAGTGTAGAAAATATTTAGAAAGGTGAGTTTTTGAATTCATTTTGCTTGGCTCGTTTTGGAGGTTAGTCTTTAGGCTTTAGCTACCTAATTAGTCTTTTTTTCCTGTCATCAGACAGGTGAGGGGAATGTTTTTGTCGATATTATTGTTAGCTTCACTTTTAGGTACTCTATCAACTTAACTTTCTAGCTACATAATTATAAGTTTCTTAAGAATTTGATTATAGAGACACCAATCAGCCATTTAATAACAATTCAAAATGTTTTCTTGCCAAAATGGCATTGGAAAATCCTTAAAGTACCAAACAAATTCCTGTACTGAATAGATAGTGGTGTGAAGCTTCTGGAATTTATCATTATATACCTAATCATTAGCTTTCTAGAAATACATTTTGTTTTTTAGCAGGGAATTGTTTTAAAGTCTCAGTAAAAAAGAAGCGTTGAAAAACATGGGCTAAAAATATTATTGCTGGAGCATAGTAAATAGTGAGTTACTTATTGCTAAAAGTTGAATTTACTCTTTCCAACATAAAGGATGTTAGATTATAAATATATGGAATTGCCAGATTGCCAAAATTTGTTTTCAAACTGAAGGTTGCTATGCAAAAAATTACAACAAAAAGGAAACATATCCAAAAAGAAAATACTCAAAGTATTTGATGATAAAAGACAAATATGGGCATACAAATATACTTTTGTTTCCTTGATGTATCTGACTCTTTGTTTCAGCTTTATTCAGTAATTTTATGTTGTCAGAATTTTTCTATGAAAAATATTTAGTCAGAGTTTCAGACAAGAAACCAATTCAAATAAATGTGCCTTTAGAGGTTAAAAATATAATTACTTTCAAAAATTTTTTGTCATTGTGGCTTTCATCATAATTTTTTAACAAAATTGAAAAGAAGTTTCCTTTGGAAGATTTTAAGATGAAAAATCTGGTAATTTCTTTTACTGTTGCATTATCATCAAAATAGAACCAATGTTATAAACAAATATAAAAATATAAAAAACCCAAAAACTCTTTTTTCAGCTAAACACCCTTCCATAGGTAAGGAAGGGTGAGATGTACTTGACCTAGATTTTGACTTTAGATTCTAGTTTCTTTTTCTTCTGAGATGTACTTGAATTACCATTTTTAAATTTTATATTAATACCTTGTACTTCAAGTGGAATTTTTCTGGAGGTAATTAATACTATTTGAAATTAATACTTACAGGATTATCCAAAAACTATTTCAAACATTTCCCACATATTAGTTCAAATTCTAAATGTTATTTTGACAGAAAATAAAAAAGGACTGGGACAAGTTGTGAGACAAAATATAAAAATTCATGGCGAATTAATGATGAGCTTCATTGGGTGGTGCGTCATAGAAAACAAAGTAAAATATCCTTTTTGAAAGGATAGATGCCAAAAGTGACAAAAGACTACAAAAAATTTTATAAAAAATGTCATAAAAATATCATAAATAAGTACTGATAAAGACAACCATTCTTGTGGCTAATTTACTTTGAAGGTTGGTGAGTACTCGAAAAATCTTTGCATTAACTTTGGTTTGGAGTTTGTTCAAAGCAGCCTGCTCCCAGCATCTGTGAACAAACATATTCTATAAATTTGCTTGACGCAACTTGATACCTATTATTCATTCCTTCTACTATCTTCTGAGCAAACTTTGTTGCATTACGAAAGCTAGCTAGCTAGCTCTAGCTAGCTTCTTTTCTCTTCCAGAGTTTTCACAGTAAAATTATGTAATGTTAATGTTAGTTTCAACAAAAAATAAATTTGATAATATTCATAGGATCTTGCGTAAGTGTCATTGTATGTTGTAAGTTGACTTGAATGAACTTGATAAAATACCTTAAATATCAGTAAAGATGGTCAAAACACCCTCTTCTGATATCTCGCTCGTTTATATTCAACTCAAAAACCTCATCCGTTGGTAGAAGCCAAGAAGGGGTGGCAGTTTTGAAGTTATTTTTACTCCTTTAGTTTTTCATTGCCAGATAGTTTCTGTAAAATGAATGCAAAATCATTGTACCTTTTACAGCTGCAAAAATAAAATATGTGTCAAAATTTGACTTCATCACGTCTTCATGAATGACATTCTAAAAAGTTAGTACACATTCTTTTTGAAAATTCTTTTTACCATCTTTTTTAAAATATGGCTTCACTTTTCTTCCATCTAAATTTTCTTCAATCAAAAATAAGATATACATCTGCATTTTCAAGCTTATTAGTAATGAGGGACTTGACACCTTCAAGGAAATGCACTGTCAAGCATCACACAACCATCAATGGGAATCACATCTGTAGAACGTTTTCAACCTTTAAAGCATTCTTTAAATCGGCCTTTGACTTTGGATATCTTCCTTCTCCTGTGTCCTTGAAAAGGGATGTTGGGATTTTTGGTGCAAGCTCATGATTTAACAAATTATCAGTATAGTGTTGATGATGTGAGTAGACATTAAAAAGATAACCCTGGAAAGCATGATCTCCATGTTGTACACTTCAGTGGTCTTATTCCTTGAATCTGTTTTCCTGGTATCTTTCTTTGTCATTACTCTCTTACTAAGAGTTGATTGGAAACCTTTGAGGAGTTTAAAAATGTTGCCATTTGTTTTTTGCCTTTTTCAACCCAATTATGTACATTGACGCTAGGAGCAGATATCTGGCCCGTATAGACATTGCATAGAGCCTTTATAAGATGGTAAACCTCTGATGGCTTTTCAAGATTGATTATTTGTAAATGTGATGGGTGATTTGACACATCAAGAGGATCGAGACAAGTCTTCATAAAAAATCTCAACTTAAGCTTATCTTTAATATCATTTTTTATCCTTCCTGCTTTTTCTTCTTTGTGTATTGTCACCACAACTTCATCTTTATCTCTCACTTTATCAAGGCATTGAAACACCTGACTGCACGCATTCTGACTTTTAGCCCGAATTTGGTCTGACTTTTAGCCCGAATTTGGTCTGACTTTTAGCCCAATTCTAGGTTTGATTGTTTGGCCAATAATGCCACTTGATCCTTTTCCAAATTTCATGTAGGAGGTTTCAATCATCATGTCTGACTAAATACCGTTCCATAAACCTGCTTTTTGGCGCATAACTTGTTCTCCACTTAAAATCTTCTCAACAGCTTTATGTGGCATTTTCGACATTGTCATTAATACTACTTTTACACTAGAGAACATAATCCGAAAAAGTCGAATGCGTTTACACATAAATTTATGTAGAACACTTATCACATTTCAAAACAATCAAAATCAGTGTTTAATTCTGAATATGAGTAAAAAAAATACCAGATTCAGGCGTTGACAGGTGTAAATGAATTTGTTCTCTCTGGATAAATTGCAATCCGGAAAACACTTTCACATAGTTAACCGGATTCAGATTGTTCCAGATTGGTGAGCGTTTGACCCCAATACGAAACAGTTTTCTAATTTTATGTGTAAACACTATCTGGATAAATTTCTAATTTTAGTAAAATGACTAACGAATCCGGAACAATTTGCTCTATTGTAAACATAGTATAAGTAGCACAAACTGTACCCAGCATAATTATGATGTCCAGCGGCAAAGAAATATGGAATCATTTGTTAACATGCATGCAAATGAATGGGAAACTCTGTCTTGCTCAGCATGTACAAAAAGCATCATTTCTTTCCAGTCATCATTTTTGGTAGCCCAGCAAAGGCAGATTTCATCCAAGGGACAATACTGCTATTTTCCATTACTATATCCACAAATCTGAGAAAAGTCGTGGCCCAGTTTATGCCACCAAGTCTTGGAATCATATGGCTCCAGCATCTGACCACATGACATTCAAAGCTACTTTGTAAAGTTGCTGGTCCAATGTGAATTTAGTGAAGTCTTGTCCAGATTGAATAGTGATTCTTGCGACTTCAATTATGACAGTCAAGATTGTGGAAGGGCCAGATGGTTTTTTACCAATAATTGTTAAGAAAGTTACACTTGATATCGGTTAAGAGAGACTCCAGATTCTTGTATTCGGCAACAATTATACCCATTAAAATCTGTCGAAAGGTCTAACGCATGGTAGTCTTTGATGAGCAAAATATTGTTTGATCTACTTTTCTTCAGACTGACAGCTTGATGACATAAATTCTAAGTGGTAATACTTGAAGTTCACAGAATGATTCTGGCATGGGAGTACCCTTTTGCCCTTTGAAATACGTCATAGCTATCTCCTTTAACTTGATAGTTTTTGATTTCTCTTGTTTTAATCTCAGTATTGGTACTCACTTAGATTCTGAATTTTGTTTTGACTGAGTGACAATGGTTGCCATGCAGTATGTTTCTTTCAATCCATTCTGAGAACGAATATGAGTATCAAGTGTATGAGTATGAGTACAAGTCTCTTTTTAGTTTCAAATTGATTATCATTTTTATTTCCAGACACTGCCGCTGGGACTTCTAACAGCCAGTATTCTTGGTAGTTAACAGGGATTCCATACTGATGCAGATGCTCAATCAATTTTTTATCATGTCCAATTTTGGTTAGTAATTACAGAGGTAATAATGCTTCCGATCAAAACAGCAGCTAAGCATTTTTTCAAAATCGGGAGAGAGTTTGGAGAAAAATATTAAAGTGTCAATATCAGATGTCCCACAAGTGAGTCTTTGTTTACATAAATTTCTTCCTATTAATAAATTTATGCATGCGTTTTATTCGAGAATAACGCTG
The DNA here is from genome assembly GCA_025330745.1 of Cladonema radiatum. Taxonomy (NCBI): domain Eukaryota; kingdom Metazoa; phylum Cnidaria; class Hydrozoa; order Anthoathecata; family Cladonematidae; genus Cladonema; species Cladonema radiatum. The sequence goes on along the minus strand of JANSTP010264915.1, from coordinate 6,073 downwards.
GTCTGATATTGGCGCTTTAACAGTGTCTCCCTGCATTCTTCCAGAAGAATGAATCAGTATCAAGAAAATTGTATTCATTTTTCGAATTTGACAAATCTGAAGCTTCTTTTTTAATCGACTTTGAAAGAATGGACATTGAAGAATCAGCATCATCATTGTCCATATCAGGAACTTACTTCCCAGAATTCTCTGATCCGGATTACATCATTTTCTAATGGATGTGGCCGAATTCACCTGCAAAGCCAGGCAGATAGACAGAAAATCAAAAGAAAGAAATTCAAAGTATAAAAGTAAGAAACCAAAGCCTCATAAAACAATGAAGAAGAAAGAAACAAAGATGAAAAGGACAAAAAATATATTTATTTGCTACTGTGACCAAAAGATTTATCATATGATTTTATTTGCTGGCTTGTGGAGACCATGATGTTGCTAGCTGAGCCAGCTTTATGGCTAGCTACTAAAAGCAAAGAATTTGACAATTATGCCATCAAGATGAAGGTCAGAAGTTAGAGTGATGAAAATGAAACTACAAGAGACAAGGAGTTGATTAAATTCAACATGGATTTAATTTTTTTTTTATCTAGCTATATTTTACCTTTCTGGCTATGCATTGAGGAGCATTGCTATGCTATGTTAGTTTTTGGGAAAATATCTTTGACGTTTCAAGATGGCAATTGGTTAGCTACTGCATTATATGTATATACATGATAATTATAAATTTATTATTTTGATAATATCATAATATACGTAGCTCCAGTACAGTAGTTTTTTCATTAGTAGTTTTAATTACGCCCCAATGTATGGTAAATAGAATGATAGAATCTATCAAGAAGGTACCCAAATAATAATTAAGAAAGATCTTCTTAAGAAAGACTTTATTGCAAGAAATAAAATAAAGAAAAGTTTAGACCTTGATTTTGAAAAACTATCACATTATGATCAGCTTCTACAACATCTGGCATTGGTCTGGACAATAGATGAGCTAATTATGTGACATATAGCAATTTAAATTGGTCATTAAACCAGCAAAGGAGAATAGCTTTTTGTTCTATAAACCCAATTCAAAAGGAAATTTGGGCTAATTTTTTCTTTAAAGAAGCTAGTGCAAAATAATCTTGACAAATTGACAGTTCAGTTCTTTATGATTTGGGAGGAGGTATGGCCACGAGAGAACCATAACATGCCATTTACTTGTCTAAATAAAGGGCACTAAGAACAATATTTTGAAAATTAAAACTTTGGATTGTAGTTTGCCATGGAGGCATATTGATGGTAGGAATGCCCCATTAAAGGGATTCCGAGGTGAAAATAAAGTTGAGTTCATATTACGGAAGAGCAGTTTTTATTTCATATCAATCCGACTTTTGGTTCTCGAGATATTTGAGTTTAAATATTTGTCACTTAGGGAATTTCCCTAAATACAATTTGTACACATTAAGGAAAATTCAGTTAAAAAATTTTTTAACAAAAATTATTTTTTCTTCACTAGTTCCAGGCCCTTTTTCATTTTAGGGTCAGGTTCAATATCCACCCAACAAAGCTTTTTTTCAACAAATGAATTCTTTCTTTGAGTTTGGAATCTTTCAAAGAACTTTTAAAATTAAAAATAATTTTAAAAGATAATTTCAAAAGCTCTAAATCGAGGACAGCATGATTTTCAAAAGGAGCCTGGAACTAGTGACCCAAGCTTATTTAACAAAATATTTATTGCAGAAGATGTATAATACACATCTACTACATATATGGAAGTTTTTAATTCAATAGTACTATTATAACCTGAGATACTTAAAATTTAAGGTTGGGGCAATTTTTTCTTTAAACTAGATGACATCACAAATTCTTCAACATTTTAGGAAAATTCCCTAAGTGACAAATCTTTAAGATCAAATATCTTGAGAACGAAAAGTCAAATTGAGATGAGATAAAAACTGGTGTTCATCATTTTTTCTCCTCTTCCTTATGAACCCAACTTATATTTTCACCTCGGAATCCCTTTAATATTCATCTGCTTTGTGATTTCCTTTGCCAGGAATTGAACCTGGATCTTCAATATAAAGCTATGTCACAATACATTGATGCTCCAACCCTTGAGCTACAAAGGAATAATGAGGTAAGAAGAAGAGTCAAGAAAAATTTTAATTTAATAATTGATACTTTATTGCAATAAAATTTTGTGACATGACTATATTGCAGTTCTATGGTGGGGGTGCAAAAACTACAAGACTAAAATGCTGCAAAAAATGCATTCTAAAGTCAACCGAGAAATTAAAATGCCATGAAATATATTTCAGGGCAACCGGAAAAAAAGTGCATAAAAAAATTGTTTTTTTTTTCACCAGAAATATAAATAAAACATAATTTCTTCTGTTTCGTATCTAGTTCTGGTATCTGTTCAGCATCCAGCTCTAAACAATTTCTCCATTCTATGTCCTATATATTTAAAATGTATGTACCACATTTTTCAATTGAAACAAGAAATTGAAATGCAGTGCTTTTTATCAAACCACAAAATTAAAATGCCACAAATATTGTAGTTTCTTGAACTGCAAAATTAAAATGCAGAGAAATGCAATTTTCCCCAATAAACCACAAAGTTAATATGCCCTAGAAATTTTCATGCTGTAAAACTTTACAAAACAAATCAAACAATCCTTCTTAAAATCAAATGTTTTTGATCAAAGTCTTTTACTTCATTTTAGTAATGTTTCCTCGCCTTGACTCTTCTGTCTTTTCCTCTTCAAATGTCTTTCAATATGATTATTCGAGTTGTACACAGCCCTCGAAATTCACGGTGGCATTCAGCCATTGCCGTTGTAAATACTGTCATAAAATTTTAATAGTCTAGGCTATTTGGTTACTGCTTCCTTCAAAAGTGCTGCTGTAAAAAATCCTGAGTTTCAAGGGTTTTGTACGTATATTGTAGCAGTTCACATGACAGCGTTTGTCTTCTGTCAAAACCAATGTCTCGTAAAAATTATCTTCCCTCCTGTTGCTGTATTCCTTTAACCTTTTCTTTTTGTACAGTCGTTAAAAGCGCATTAGCCAGCTCTTTGTTATTGGAACAATCCAAAATACTTTGAAACAAGTGCTGTAATTCCACTATTCTATTTATTTTCAGCCTTCTAATTTCAGATAAATTTGCCTCGGCAAAAAGCAACCTAAAACTGCCAAGGTAACAGAAAAAATGCAGTTTACATAAAAGTCTGCCTTGGCAATTACGTTGGCATTTGCCGAGTTACGAGGCAAATTTTGAAGGCTGATTTTATTATTTCTAAATCTAAAGTTTTAACTTTTAGAAACCATAATATTGAATGAAAAAAAACAAAAAAACAAAACAAACTTGTATTGCTTGCTTGCAAACATTTCGTTGAAAAGAACACTGTAAATTAATTTAGAAACATCTGATTACATTACAAGAAAGTAATGGAATGCTTTGAAAGACAAGAAAAATTCCCATGATAGGTTGTGAAATTTGCAAGATAACCTATTTCCCAATTTTTCCGATTTTTCACAAAGCAAGAATTAATTTTAAGCCAAAAATTCAGTAAAACGTTGTAATATGGCTAGATATATGTAGTAAAACTACAATAACAATGGCTATATTCTAGCTGATTGAATTTTTCTGGAATTCTGAGCTTCAAAATCTCTAATTTTAGCAATTTTGAAAACAGGAAAAAATCGGGATGTTGCCCAGGGTTTGGGAAGTGGCAACATTCTTGAAAATGTCACTTATAAGGGTCCAAGTAACTATTTCTCCAAAAAGAATCCTACCCAGTATTCATGTATAGGTTAAGTTCCTTAGCCCTGGACAATTACAAGGCTTAAAAAATGTTTTTTCAGAGTTGTACGCTTTCCTACACTGTAAGCAAAGCATGTGTACGATTCAGGATGGATTCTGTGCGAAAAAAATATTACTGAAACCGGTGCTTATGAGAACATTATGTTTTTATACTAGTATATATTAATTTTTATGTTTTAATTCAAAATGTATCGCAAGTGTCATAAAAATATAAAGTCAAATAAATACTATAAAAATTAATTTAACAGGGCTTATAATTAAAGAAAAACTTTCTAAAGCAGTTATTTAGGATAAAGTCCCTGACCAATATATCTGTGATTCAAAATTAAAGAAGAGTTGCTAAAATAAAACAAAATGAGAGCCGCATGGTATCGTACTTGAATTGAAATTTATATCTATGATATTAACTTTTTAAGGTATATATAATCGTATTCTTGTACGCCTATTTTTTAAGCCCTGAATTAGATATGATTAATACAGAATAATTTGTACAAATGTTATTATTGTGTTTGTTTTACGAATTATATTCACACAGCTTGAATTATTTTATGCAAATACACAATGTAAGAGTCACTTGACTTGTTACAGACATTTGCAATCATTTAAATTTAAGATATGGCTATAGTTCCTGGAATAGAAACAAAATTTTCTCTGCTTTTTCGAAATGTGTCTTAAACTTAATTCAAATTTTTTTGAAGTTGTATATATATTTTAAATTTTTGTAAAATTTAGAAAAGAGACAAGTTAATCAGACTTGATGGAATTCTGCTTGATGACCAAGCCCAAAATACTGAGGTAACTATCAACTCAAGTAAAAGTAAAAAAAAGGAAAACCCTTCAAAAACAAAATCAGCCATGCCAAGTTTAAATTCAGGGAGTAAAGAAGGTAAGAATGAAAATCAAAAAAATATAAAAAGATTTGGGCAAATATCTTTGGGGATGGATGTTATGGTACCCGTAGAAGACAAAATAACTGGTGAAACAGAGTATAAATCAGGGAGAGTAAAGAGTATGAAAGAGCATATTGAAAGTGTGCTTGTTGGTGTACTAATGGTAAGTGTTTTTGTTCAAACTTAATTGCTTTATCCATGATTTTAACTCTCCACACATCATTATGTAATATTTTTAGTGGTTTTATAAAGATTTTTTTTGCTATTTTGTCATTCATTTATAATTAATACTAGCTGCATGAAGTGTTGCTTTGGTCTGCTAATGCAGTCGCAGATCACTGTACGATCTTTTGCCTGTATCAGTGTTCTAAAACCTCTAAGACATATTTTAGATTGCTGGTCTTGTTGTCAGATTACTTTAGAAAAGTAACTGCACTTAAAAAATCATAAGTCATTGTGATGTCAACAGGATTAAAATGATAAATCCCCCTTGTAAGAAAGCATCATACAACGTTGAAGCGTCATAAAATCCTGCTAGCACAGATTATAAAGCAAAAGATCACTAAGCAATCCTTTGCTGAAAATGTGCTCTCTGTTATTTAAAAAAGGCAAAAATATTGGCCTAAAAACTTCAGAACCATTTAAGGTATACGTGTACCAAGTTTGGTTACTAAAGGCAAAGTACAGGTGGAGTTATAATAAATTAACATCGTAGGCCGTTGCTGTAGCAACCAACTGTCAAAATTGCACTAAAAAACTTTAGAACCATTTTTTGGTTTTTAAGTGTACCAAGTTTGGTCAGTAAAGGCAAAGTACAGAAGAATTTATAAAGGTTTTCCGATATGGACCTTTTAATGACGTCATAGGCTGTTGACATAACAACCAACTGTCAAAATCAACCTAAAAATTCTCAGAACTATTTAATGTATATGCGTACCAAGTTTGGTTGCTAAAGGCAAAGTATAGGTGAAGTTAAAGAAAATTTTAAAATTGTACTTCTAATGTTATAAGCTGTTGTCATAGCAACAAACTGTCAAAAAACTGGGCCCAAAATATGCATGACCATTTGGGGGATACATGTACCAAGTTTGATCACGAAAGGCAAAGTACAGGTGAAGTTATAGAAAATTTTCCCCATGATATTTATTCCCTGTTTTCTATACAAAAGATTTACGGAAATCGTCAGGAACATTGGAGTGGTTTCTCTTGAAAATTCCTTGGTGTTTTCTGATTGGTTGTTATTCTTTAATTATTTTCAGTCAATAGAAAACCTTAATTAAAAATTTCTGTAGGTAAATTTTTCTTAGTCCGTTTGAAAAGCCCATTATCTCCATTATTTTTAAGCTACGGTTTCCGCAAACTAAGATTAATAAATCGAACGTGA
>JANSTP010264904.1:0-10933 GCA_025330745.1 Cladonema radiatum | reverse complement strand
TAATGTTGGAAGTTTACTGACATCATCTTCCGATAACTTGTAACTACACATGTTTTTCGATACACCAGACATGGTGATAAATTCGTTGTAAATATCGATTAAATATATTTACAAACGATGAGGAGTGATAAATAATTAACAATATGACTTTTATAAATTTTTCAACTGGAAATCTTTATTCGCGTCTTGACACTTCAACTACTTTTGAACAACTCCAATGATAATTGGATATTTGACGTCATATATAAATTACTTATCGTTGTGCACAGCAACGCTGCTTTTGAAAAGTGACGTCAAATTTAAGTCAGTTGACGAAATTCCATATGACAAATTGACGACCTCAAAGGAGTTACCGGCTTCTCACAATATTCTTCTCGTTATTTTTGAAAAAACCCTTTAATATTGAAAATATTGGCTTAAATTTGAATTGTGAAGGCTGCACAGCTAACAGACACCGACAACGTTATAGCAAGGTTAGAGAAACTAGAAGCAATCGGTCAGAATATTCTACATTCGAGCCTACATTTATTGATGCCTCATCCTATTATGCTTATACTTCTATACGTTTATTTCTTAGTGAGAAGTGAGATATGGGTGGAAGTTCTACCGGATGTGAAAGTTTGACTGGTTCATCGTCAAGGCTTTATTTATTAATAACTCGGAAATTCAATATGGAAACCTTAGGAAACTTTATGGCTTTTCGTAATTGATAGCAGCTGCAAATATTTTCATACCAACTTATTGGAAACTCCGCCCAAAATTAGCAGATGAATGGGCTTTTTGGTCTGCGCTAAACAAACCATTTTATATCCCCAATTCAATTGGTGTTGATTTTCTGTATATTCGGAATGTATGTAAGACGTGGAATATTTTTGTCGAAATTAAAAACTGCTTGTTGAAAGCTTTTTTGATTCCAGAGAACCAGCCTTCCACAGTTTGAGCCAATTTTAGTCTATTTCACTGACCCTTCCCCTTGGGAGGCCTTGAAAGATTGACAGATTTATTACATCTGGAGTTAAAATCTAAATATTAATTTCAAAAGGTCTATTCACAGTAGACTTGCCTCAAGTCGTTTTCTAGTGGAATTTTAGGAAGTCGAATACGTTACGGGAAAACTGATTTTCTCATTCTCATCTTTTCATTCTCCTGATTTTCTCCCGTACGGCAAATATGCGATGCTTTTGGTCAGCGGTTTCCCAATTCCCGCGAATTGTCAAGAATGGACTAGAAGCTAGTCTATATTCACAGTTGTTTTTAGTAGATAGAATATAACAAAGCAAGTAGATAGATAGATAGATAGATAGATAAAACATTTATTTTCCAATGAAATCATAAAAATTTTACAATATAATTTCAATATAACAATTAATTTTAATTACTACATATGATTACAATAGTTATCAGCAACATTGGTTGGACGGAGACTAATATAGTATCTCACAAGGTAAAAATATAAAAGCCACCGAAAAAAAAGAGAAAGTCTTCTAAGTAACAAAGCAAGAAGACAAAACACTTCAGAAGCCACATAAGGTGGATTTGTTTCACTTCAAAAATACAACTTTAATAAAAAGGACAAATAAAACAAATCAATTAATAAATAATGATAATAATAATAAAAAAAAGTCAAATAGCTGCATTATGCGAAAGAAAATATTAAGAAACCTAATATGAATCAAGAAAATATCTCTTAATTGATGTTGAAAATGTTTTCTTGCTTTTTATCGTTAAAAGAAGTGAGTTTTTAGCAATCAGTTCATTCCATAACTTTGGGATCTGGAAATATAACGAGTTTTCACCATATTGCGTTGTGTTCAATTTTGGTAATTTCAATAGGTTTTGAAGTCTAGTATTCCGAGAAAAAAATGTTTTTGTGAATCGAGAATCGAGATTACGCCATCGAGATTACGCATTTTCATCTTCTGTGAAAATTGAGATTAGGGTGATTTTGCACCTTCAACCTATGGAATGACGACGTCATCAAAGTGGGAGGATAACAAGGTCAATATCTGGCATTCATGTTTTAACACTCATGATTACTTCTAAAATCTTTTAATTTTAACAATAAAAAGCACATCAGTTTCTTGCGCAAAACGTCCATCGGACTAGTGAACTAGTAGACTGAATAATCGTCCCCTTCAACTTGTTAAGCAACTCCTCTTGCTTCTGTTGAGAAAACGTTGTTAAAAATGCCTGCTTTTAGGGAATAATGTACCACCAGAGTTCTTAATAAATTTTTGCTGTAATACAATATGTCTCTTCAAGCAATTATTATCAGATTTTTGTTTCCTATTCTCAACTTTATTCTATAGTTTTTGCTAATCAAACTCAACCATAAACACTCAGCACTAAATATTACAAATAAAAATTACAAATAACACCAAGAAAAAAGAGAAAATAAATTAAATAAATATACATTTCTTTAAACTCAAACATACTTTGACAAAACCGAGCATTTGCCTTTAAGTATCGCAGAGTCCACATGGACAGTCCTTAAAATCGAGTTTTTTAATTTTTTGCTTGAAAGTCTCTATAGTAGTGATATTTTTTATTAACCTTTGAATAAGTTCCCAAATTATTTGGTTCAATAAAATTTAATGATTGAAAAACGGCAATATTCAGTTGTATTAGTACTAAAAATTGCTCCTATAAAAATCAAAATTAGCACTTTTTGCTTATAAACTTGTCACTTATATAAAACGTGTACAATTTCATCATGTACAATTTCATCCGATTGAGACATACGGTTGTGTAGTGATAATTTTCGGTTCGCGGACATTAGGCCGAAAGACACTAGGCCGAAAGACACTAGGCCGACAATACTTAGCCGAACGGACACTAGGCCGAACGGACAGTAAGCCGAAACGACACTAGGTCGAACGGACATTACGTCGACAAGACAGGAGGTCGACAAGCATTTGGCCGACAGACACTTAGCCGAAAGAAATTTACTCGACAATAATTTCTTTTTTAATTTCGTATTATCAAATAGTCTGAGATTTTCGATGTTACTCAGCTATTGTTTTAAACTATTAGGTCTGCACTTTTTCATTAAATTAGTAAGTGGTACTTTCAACTGATTATCACTCTCAATGCAACATAATTTTCAAAGCAATTTTTTTTGAATAATTAGACAAAAAACTTTGTGTTTTGCTAAAACACCTACTCAAATAATGAAGCTTAATTATTACTCTATTTTATCCCACACCTAACTTTCGCAGCAATTGTCATTGAATCTTAACATTTAATCGAATGTTGACTTGTAGCCTAGATTTGTCTCTCACCTTTCAAAATAGTTAATGAAACAATTTATACTAAATATGTCTAATTTGCTAATATTCAAGAACTAATGTTTTCAAGTAATATTTATACCTCAAATCGAGCCCCAGATTCTTTGGAAAAATTGCCTAAGCAACATTCATTTCTTAATTTCAAAAAATATATTATTCTTATAAAGTAATAGTTAAAAACTTAAAAAAAAAAAAATTTTGTCGGCTAAATGTCTTTCGGCTAAATGTCTGTCGGCCAAATGGTTGTCGGCCTCCTGTCTTGTCGGCGCAATGTCCGTTCGGCCTAGTGCCCTTTCGGCTAAGTATTATCGGCCTAGCGTCTGTCGGCCTACTGTCTTTCGGCTAAATATCCGTACACCTAATTTTCAAAACCGTGGGTGAATAAACACATATGTGAACTAACAATTTGCTCAACTAATTAACAATTAATTTTTTTTTATTTACTTACATAATTTTTTGTTTACTTTATTAATTAATCTATGCGGTTTTTGAATATACAATTGATATGATACATGTTTTATTACTTTATACAAATTGCTAATTGCTAAATTTGCTAAATTGCTAAATTGCTCTATGCTTGAAGAGGATTTGTAGATATGCCATCCGAGCAAAAGATTTATAAAACATCTAAAATAATTCCAAATGATTAATTTTGACGTATTGATATCCTTGAGCATGAATATGGTTCGCTCTACAAAAAGATAGATATCTTTCGAGATTGCTCTGCCTGCATGGGTATTCTTTATCTGTTATTATTCAGCGTTTGATTATATCATTTCTGGAATTATCGATTAACCGAAGTACAAGATTTAGATACATTCTATATTATAAGAGAAGACTACACCTCCAATACATGACCTTACTATTACTGTGACTGCTTGGATGTCAAAATCAATGCACTGTTCTTCTGGTCTACCAATTATTTTAAATGCGTATTGCTGCATTTTGTCTATGTATGCATATTCTAAATGCGCGCACTTAGATTTAACTCCATGTTCTTGTATTGGCTGTGGTTTTAAGTTGTCAACATGAAAACAGTAGAAGTAAGGGGTAGGTCCATCTTCATCGTAAACGTGTAGCGCAAGTATGCCTCCATCAAGAAACTTAAAAACGTTACCGAAACAATTGTCTCTCTGAAAAAAACCTGCTCCGGCCGCCATCAATTCACATTTACCAGATACAGTTACATTCATACTGTTGGTGCATGTGGTAGCGTCCTGTGTACTTGTTGGTGCCACCGTTGTAACTCTGGCTGGAGGTTTTTTATCCTTGTTTGCAAGCCACAAGGCGTGTGTGACAAGTACATAACTCGATGTAACTTGACTCATTTTTCCATCATTTCCAGAAAATAATTCACACACATTTGCTCCTTTTATTAGATTAATTATTCGGCAATTCTCCATGAACAAACAAGCACCTATGCACATATTTTCGTTTAGAGGCGCGATCGTGCGCAAAATTGTGTCTTCAGACCACTGGCGACCAGCGTTTTTAACAAAAACCTTCGATTGACATGAGATTTGTCGGAGATACAGCACAAAAAAAAGTGAGCATGAATATAAGAAATCCATTATCTTTACAGCTTCTTCTTGTTAAAACCTTTTCTCTGAAAACAAAGTTAAAATTAGCAGCTCAGACCAATGAAGTTACTAAAAAAGAAACAATCAATCATATTACTAGTAACATCAATAACTCAACAAAATTAAATAAGAAATTTTAATCGTCTCTGCTGGCAACCGCAATTTACTAAGAAAAAACAAATTAATTAGCGCATGCGCATAGTGTAACTTTTTTAGTTTGCGTCAACCCGCAAGTAAATGCTTTCTGATTAATTATTTAAAAATGTGGCAAAGTTGAAAGAAGCAGAACGTTTCAACTTCAATAAGTAGTTGGATTAAATATAAATTTTATTCATAGAAAAAATAAATTTTTATAATTTTTTAATTTTTTGCCTTAGAATTGAATATTTAGTTTCAAATAAACTGTGAAACCCTAGTTACACATTTTTAAAAGCAACTGATTTATAAGCAGCTATCCCTTAAAGTATAAAAACAGGCTCAAAATAAGTAAGCAGCTTAACCCTTTTATCCTGGGCTCCGGTCGGTAGCATAAATTCATCGGGGGGGGGGGTAAACTTACCCCTCCCCTTACTAATCCATAAAAAAACTACGTAAGGAAATTGTATGAAACTTTCACCAAATAATACCTTAATATACTACCCTTCCCATTCATATAAAATAAGATTTGATGACGTCATCGTTTCAACATGTCACGGAGTCGCGGAAAAGGGGAAATCAGGTCTCCATTTTCTAAATCCGATTTTTCCTGAAGGAATTAGCCAATTTACATGAAAACTTTTGAACATGTACAGACGTGGTTGCAGCATCTAAGTTTTAGCAAATAAATTACGAATTTGGCCTATTTCTTTCGAAAATCTGAGATTTTTATATGAAAATCCCCCCAACAGGCCAATTTTTCGGGTTACCCGGCCTCAAAAGCCGGGATGCTGCGGGATACTGGGGGTAGGTATCAAGTAAAATTTTTTACCACAATGTTCAGTATAAAATTTGATTCCTATACCACAAAATTTCAGGTAATTTTCTCATGTAGTTTTAACGCAGTAAAAAAAGTTTGCCAGGGGTTGGGGGATTTACCAACCCCACCTCCCATGAAAAATAGGGTTATATGTTAAGAGCTGGAGCCCTATAGAGGGACATTCAAAGTTTTTCCTTGATTAAAATTTATAGATTTAAAAAGACATTAAGGTATGATTTAGTTGAATTGTGTTTTTCCTTCGTGTTTCTGAAAAACTTGAAGTTTACATTCTAAACAGCATTTTCTTTTTTGAGTTTTCGAAAAATGATCACTAGAATGCCAATGCTTGATGCCTTGCTTGCATTCCTAAATATTTGTTAAGCAGCTACAAAGCAACTTTCGGGAGCAACTTTGAGCAACTTTTTCATATGAATCCTATGAAAAGAAGAAGGAACGCAAATATTTTTTTCATACCATAAAAAGACCCCCTGTTTCACACACCCGGTGAGATCCTACCCGGTGAACTTGCCTGTCAAATTTTTCTAAATTTTGACCTTCCCGTCGTGCCTGAAATACAACCCGGTGAAAAATTCATTTGTTTGTACTTCCCGGTCTGAAATTTGAAGAAAACCGAATTACCCGGTGTAAAAAAATGTTTTTGTCTGAAAATTTTTAAAACCTCTTATTTCAAATGTATATCCTTTCGAAAATATATATTCAAAGTATAAAACTTTCTATGAAAACTTTTTATATTAAAAAGAGAGGATATGTTTAAATTAATATAGGTTTTAATGATTTCTCAAATAGAATTTAAATACCCGGTGACTAAAAATAACAAATTTCCTTACCCGGTGAGCCGCCTTCAAAATTTGATTTACCAGGTGATAATTGGTACCCACATAGGGTGTTTGAAATAGGTGGGGGGGGGGGACACTTTGTATGCGTTTTTCAAACTGGCCTAGCTATATTAAATATACCCTTTTCACGTGACTAAACATAACCTTTTAAGGACAACATTCATACTGGCTTTCAAACTTTCTGATGCAAATGTCATTACCATTACTGGAAGTTACTTTGGCTTTTAATCAAGCCACTAATAATTTTAGTTCCATTTTCACAGCTAATAATTTCACTAACAGTTTTGTTCCTTCTATGGACTGAAGGACAACATTAATCTCTAAAAACAACATTATCTCTGATCTCATTAAAGATCATAGAGCCAACATTCCATAGAAAAGACATGGTTCCTCTCATTTTGATGCTTAATACTGCGAAATAGGAATTTTATGATCAGATTTTTCTTTTCCCTCTCTGCTTTTTCTTTAGTTCTTTTGCACTCACAGGCAATTTCTTTTTATAATGACCCACGATTTATTAACTTTTTTTAGCCTACAGAGGAGACTAGAGAGGGAATCTTTTAGCAGGGGAGGGGAAATTCTCATTACTGAAGGAATTTTCCATTGGAGTTTCATATGGGGGTAATATTTCGCCTCCACAACAATGTATTAGCTTCTTAACTTTCTATTTTTTTAAAAATTACCTAAAGTTTACCTTCGTTTTGATGATGTCATCACCTTATTTTTTCTTTTTGGAAAAAAAAATTTAAAAGAAGACTATTTTATATCCTTTCAAAATAATTATTTAGATCCAAAAACGGGAATTTCTTTTTAAAAGCAATGCGGCTTGGCTAGGCTAGGCTAATCTTCACCCAAAAGTTCATAAAGTGTTTTGTTTTTTGACACTTGCTTTCGTTGCATTTAATAGTCAAATATATTGATTTGATTATCCATTTAAAGGGAAACTCCTCGATCCGAAATGGCTAATATAAACAGAAATTCAAACTTTTGAATTCGAACGGTCTATTAAAAATTGTCAATAAGTCTTACTATGTATAATATTTGAAGTCTTATAACGAACTAATATTCATAAATTTTCAGTTTTATTCATTTTAGAATTTGAGAATCCCTGATCCGGGCTGTAACGAACGCAGGTGGAAGCAGGGAATAAATACTGATGGAATGTGAGTACGCTGGTGGGCAGCGATGGAAAAATGATCCGAGATATCCATAGTCTAGTTTAACTAATTTTTTTCTCTTTCAAGAGAACTTTAGTTCAATACTCTATTCAAGGAGTGTTTACAAATACTTCAGGGGCAGAAACTTTCGCGGGCAGGAAGAAAGTAAAGAAAGAAATTTCGCGAAAGTTTTTCCTTCCTTACAAAAGGAAATCGCGGAAATCGCGAAAGTTTTTTATCAGCAACAAAATACTCGAAAAAATCAAATTGTTTATACGAAGACAGTATGACTTCATTTTTTGTTTCTTATTTTTAAAATATCTTCATGTCATAGTCCACTTGATAGTCATACTACATTTTATATGCTGTAATACGGTATCAAAACCATTGGAAAATCGAAAGCAAACATAAAATGTTAATTGCCAATGATATAATGACGAATTAAATCTAATTTTTTTTTACCCTATAACCAAGGCTGTAACTAAGAAGGCTAAAAAACATCTTAGGGGCAAAACATTCTTTTGTGAATTGATAGTTACTTCAAAATTACAAGTTGAAGCTCTGGGTAAACTTTTGTATATGTAAAATATTACAAAACTAAAGTGCATATTACAAATTAAATGGTATAAAACTCTGCTAAAAGGTATGGTAGCAGAGGTGACGGAAAACAAGGCATGGTGCCCGATTCTCATTGCGGCCCCTTTCAGTGATAAGTATAGAAAAAAAGGAGGAAAACCGTAAGGAAATGAAACAAAGAAAGAGAAAGTAGTAATAATAACAATAGTAATAATTACTACCTCCTAGTATAAATACTTCTTTCATTTAGAGCACGTTTTTCAAAGAAGGCATTTTTCCAGGGAATGCTTAAATTTCTTTTTCAACCTGTTTTAAGTTTCTTGGTAGGAAATTTTAGTGAAAGGGCCCAAGATAAGAAAAATATTATTTCCCAAAATCTGAGTTTTGAGAAGCTAACTGAAGTTACAAATAAGAGTTTCTGGTGGTAGCTGGACCGCCGGTAGCATTTTTCAGGAGGGGGGGGGGCGAGGCAACATGGAAAGGGTACTTAATGTCTAAAAATATTAGCGTCCACCATGGTTCAGCGACTAGGAAGTTTTTGGGTTCTCGATCCTCTAAAATGGTGTAATTAGTGAGCAAAAATTCAGCAAAACTAGCCCATTTGATGGTTCAATTTGTTACTCAGCAGAGCAAGAACAAGAACAAGAAGAATTTTGTCTTTTTAACATAAAAAATATGTACAATGGGAAGACAGCCAGAATAAGGGAAACCCTCGTACAAAGTTTGGCCCATAAACCCTCTAACTATAAATAAATAAAATAAAAACAAATAAAAAAAAGTAAATATAAGTAAAAAAAACAAAAACAAAAAACAAATAACAATGGTAACAATAATAGTGCAAGTTTTTTAATTATCGTGCTGGTTTCTTATCATGTGCCATAATAGCTAATAGTTGAAACTTAAATCATTCTTAAATGTAGAAAACAAAAGTAACATATATTACGTATTTAATATAAAGGCAAGAAGTAGAGAACAAACAAAAAAAAGCTATTGCCATTTCTTTTGCATAAATGCAGATTGCAGATTGCTATTTCTATTGCAGATGTATGTTTTAGTAGATGTACCTTTTTGAAACAGGCTTGCTCTTTCTAAAAGGGAAATGATTGATGGGCAGTAATTGGTTTAAAATTAATCTCCATGACTGAATTCTTACTGTGATTGTAATTGCAGTGAGATCATAGCTCTGCAATATTTCAAAAACAGCAAATAAAATGTTAACTAATAATAACATTGAATAAGGGGAAAATTTCCAAAATAGCTAACTTGTTTACGGTGATTAAAAAACATTTTGAAAGGAAATAATACGTTTATGAAACGGAATTCACCCTAAACGTTGCACTATTCCAAAACGTCTGGTTCTTTCCTTTGTCAAAGGTAGCTCTGTTCCAGCGTTTCTTTAAAGTGTTTTGGTTTACATAAAGACAACTTATTTGCAAGCAAGAGATCGATAGTATGGCAGAATAGTATGTTTCGAACTTTGGTTGACTAATAAAATCAAATGTACATGGTAAACCAGGCCGTTTGCTATAAACCAATAAGAACTCTTTTTGTTATGAAACCGTAAACTGCTTTCAAATATTGTGGAAAAACTCTTTTCACACTTTGTGGAAATCCTTGAAAGACAAAAGACATTTGATAAGAGAATCTTTTCCTATAATTTTTGATTGACATCTGTGATCAGGGAAAGGCAGAATGACTTGCGAAAAAACTCTGAAAGGACGCTTTTTGTCTATGCTGAAAACAGGAGAGCCCCGTGGCTCCGGCAGCTCTTGGGTAATTGGGTGATCAGTTAATTTTAACATGTTTTTCATATATAATGGGAAACTCGAGTAAATGAATTAATGAACACCAAAAGGTGACATTAACAGGAATATAATGAACAGGAAGCCAATTGGTTCGTTCTTTGAAACGTTAATTGTTTTTAATAGCCAATCAAAACTAATCTTCTAAATCCCCAAGTCTTAGGCACTTTAAATGCTTCTACGAAGTCTATAACTCGTTTTGCCCCGAATTACCCTAACTAATAATTTTTCTTTGAGACTCAGTAAGTCCAAGTGACACTGAGGACTAATTAAATCAAGGATCCTTGTTGTAACTTCATTTTGATGACCAAATATATCAAAAACAATTTTTTAATTGAAAATTTATATTCCTTTTTTTAATTGTTAATTTTTTTCAAAATTATTTCTTTAAATAATGGTTATATGAAAATTAAGGTGATTCCACATTCCACCAGCAATTGAAGGGGAAACTCCTTGACCTCAATTGCCATAACAAAAAAGAAATTTTAAAACTTGAAAAGTTATCTTGCTGTCCGAATAAATATTTATCTTCTTTGTTAAACTATTGTTAAACTATTTTTTACGTTTATCTAAAAGAATGGAGTTTGCTAATTTATGCTTATATAGGGTGAGACTGGCACAGACATTAAACACTAGAAAAACATTTATTCTTCTAATTTTACCCAATATGGCGAATATGTATTCAAAATGAAATGGCCTAGTTTAGTTGTTTTTCATTC
>JANSTP010264893.1:0-10935 GCA_025330745.1 Cladonema radiatum | reverse complement strand
GGGGAATGCACCATTTTCCCATACCCCAGACAAAACCCAGACGAAACCCAGACATTTCCCAGAAATGGGAATTGGAAGTTTTTTCCTGTGAATAAATTAACTAACTAACTTAACTTTAATGCTGATTATTCTTCTGATAAGAAATAACTTTAAGAGTTTTGCCAAATATCATTTTATATGTGCCTTTTTAGCGAAAGCATTTCTTCTGTCAATACATTACGCTAATGCTGTCTCTAGAAATGGCTTATAGGTCGGGAGTAAGAGGCTATAGAAAAATTTCGAAAAGGTTGGCAAAGATATGCTACTTACTATAGGGGAATTATTTGAGAAAGAGGTGGGTTACATAACCCAATGCGAGCTATACCTTATAATATTCACTTAGAGCATAGTTTGACACATTTTTAACTTCAAACAGTATCTTATACTTCAATTGACCAAACCTGAAATACAATTCTTTTCCCCGCTACGTTTTGCTGCACGTGATTAACGACATGCAGTAGTATTTTAGCTATCGATAAAAAGGAGCACTTCACTTTTCAAGAAGGGATATAAGATTCAATTTCAGTATTATTGTTTTTCCTCCCAATATACCTCTCGTTTTTAAATAAATAGAATGAAATAGGGTTGGGACGATGATAAGTATATTTGAAGTAAAGTATGAATGAATGTTCGTAGTTAGCCATAGCGTGGCCGTTGCACGTGTATGACAGCTAAATGTTCGACATCCTATTTAGCCAACAAAAATAACTTGAAACATCTGACTTCCCACTTGTCCGACGGTTCAGCTATCCTTGATAGAAATTCATTGATTTGAAAAATTTACATTAACAGTTAAGTTTCCACCGAATTTGTTGAAATTTGACCAGTGTTGTCAACGGAAATCGCAATTGGTTTTCATACCAAACACCTATATTGAAAGTTCCGCTCCCTAAAACCCGCAGTCAGGTACTTTAACGACAACATTATTGGGCCCCAAAAGGTCTAAGGTTTTTTTACAAAGTTGCAAACAGAGCAAACAATTAATGAATATATATAAAATGAAAAAAAATTTCCAAAATGTCTAATTTCTCATTTAAAGCAAAATTTTCAGATTCCAAGTTTATATCGAAATACTGGATGTCGTAATAATTGTCTGTTTAAAAAGTGAGCAAAAATTATTGTTTGAAAAATATGTTGGATAAATGCGATGTCAGATAAATGGGATGTACAAATGAGCCTACCCAAGCTATAGCCAGATGCAGTGAAATGCTAACAAATGTATTTAGATAAACATAAAACCTATATCTGTCCTGCCTATAATTAACACTCCCCCTTGAATAATAGCCCCGCTCAAAAGTTAAATAGGTGTTGCAATACACGCTCTCTCGAACAAACGCCCTTTAAAAATGAGTGGTCCAGAAATTTAAAGAGCATTTTTTAAATGACCAATCAAAAATTGAATTCGGTTCGTTAATGTGACTAGAAAGGCATACTATCACTAATATATCTTTATCGCATATACATGGAGCAATTTATCACAATTAATATCATGGTTCCAATATCTGAGAATCCGAGAAGATTAACCACGAAACACATACCCGAAATAAAACCATAAAAAAATTATTTATATGACCATAGAGACATTACTGCATATTCATGGTGCAATTTAGCTCAAGTTATTGATATCATGGTTCCAATATCTGGAAATGCGAAAAAACAAACCATGATACACATACCCGAAGTAAGATCTTAAAAAATATGTTTATATAACCAGAAAGGCATACTAACAATTATATACCTTTACTACATAAACATAGATCAACTTAACTCAAGTTATTTATATCATGGTTCCAATTTCTCGGAATGCGAGAAAACGAACCATGATACCCATACTCAAAGTAAAATCTTAAAAAAATATTTTTATATGACCAAAAAAGCATACTACCACTAATATATCTTTATTACATATACATGGATCAATTTAGCTCAAGTTATTGATATCATGGTTCAAATATCTGGGAATCCGAGAAAACGAACCGTGATATGCATACTCGAAGTAATATCTTAAAAAATCTTTTATATGAGCAAAAATGCATACTAACACTTATATACCTTTACTACATAAACATAGATCAACTTAGCTCAAGTTATTTATATCATGGTTCCAATTTCTCGGAATGCGAGAAAACGAACCATGATACCCATACTCAAAGTAAAATCTTAAAAAATCTTTTTATATGACAAAAAAGCATACTGCCACTAATATATCTTTATTACATATACATAGATCAATTTAGCTCAAGTCATTGATATCATGGTTCAAATATTTGGGAATCCGAGAAAACGAACCGTAATATGCATACTCGAAGTAATATCTTAAAAAATCTTTTATATGAGCAAAAAGGCATACTACCACTAATATATCTTTACTGCATACACATAGAGCAATTTAGCTCAAGTTATTGATATGATGATTCCAATATCTGGGAATCCGAGAAAACGAACCATGATATACATACCCGAAGTAAAATCCTAATAAATCTGTTGTTATGACCAGAAAGGCATACTAACACTAATATACCTTTACTACATATACATAGATCAATATAGATCAAGTTATTTATATCATGGTTTCAATTTCTCGGAATCCGAAAAAACGAACCATGATACACATACCCGACGTAAAATGTTAAAAAAATCTTTTTATATTACCGAAAAAGCATACCACTAATATACCTTTACTACATATAAATAGATCAATTTAGCTCAAGTTATTGATATCATGGTTCCAATTTCTGGGGATCCGAGAAAACGAACCATGATTTACATACCCGTAGTAAAATCTTATTATTGATATGATGGTTCCAATATTTGGGAATTCAAGAATTTTACATAATCTTATTCCTGTACAGTAGTAGTATCTATCTTCAGTAATTTTGCTGGAACGAAAGCTTTTTACCATCCCATGCTAGTAACGCAGTGAAGAGATATTGGTGTTCCCCATGAGATAATTATTTTTCAATAGCAAGCCACAAGATTTTGTGAATAGTGATTCTCGAAAAAGTGTTTTACATTAAACAAATTCGAGGATTAAACAAAGGCCAGCTCTCAAACAAATTACAAAGCAAAGCAAGAAACTAACAACACAGGGAGTGGTAGTTTACTACGAAGGTCTTTTCATGGAAAAATGAAGCATTTCTATTCTTTTATTGTGAAAAAAAACCTCTTGTACTGTAGCAAAGACAAGCCTTTCCAAATATAGAAAATTGAAAAGTTAGTTTATAATCATCATTATTATAGTTAGGAGAAAAATCCTCAAGAAATTAATACATGATACAGGGTTTTAATTATGTCAAATCAATAGTTATATGCATATGCAAATGTATGAAAATAACATAAAAATTTTACTAAAATCACAAAACGATAGTAATTTTAGTTTCTTTGCTTGAAGTTAATAAAAATATTGATACAAATATGCAATTGTATTATAAACAATTTTTTTTCCACAAAGGCCAAAATTTTAGTCAGACATTTTTTATCTATCCAAAACTTACAGTAAAACTGTGTGATAAAGCTGTTTCCCACTAAATCCAAGGCTTAAAATATCAGGCTAGTATTCCTCTTTTTTAGTATTTTTAGAGGTATATAAGTTTTAACTTTGTAGTAGTTTGACAGCCGAGAATGAAATTTTAATTTTAAGCCGTGTGAATCATGTAACTTGGCTAAAAGAGACGACAGGTGTGATTCACGCAGTCTCTACTAGAAAGACTTTGCTGAAGAGTTCTTGGGGTGAGTCATGACGTCGGCCCTGATCATGATTAAACATATATGTGAGTAAGATCCTTCTGCTTATGTAAACCATGTTATATTGCTCACATATTTTTTCCTACAAACCTATGAGAAATTTTGTTCACACGAAAAATCCTCCATTTTGGTAGTTTATCCAGAAGTCTTAACTTGTATGGCATTTTTCCAAAAATGTAAATATACAAATCCTGGAATATAAAAGAAAATTTTTCATGACAATATTACATAATCACTCAATCAATTAATTCAGTTACGTTTCATCGGATCTAAACTGGGCCATTGTTACCATTTTATATAAAACTAAAAGTCTCGAAACAAGATACGTCTGCTTTACAGAAAAAAAATGAGGTTTGGGAAAAATTTTATATTTAAAGTTGTAATAGAGGGTTGGAGGTGCTAAGTCATTTATTGCAAAAAAAAAAAAAAAAAAAAACAGGGATTAAAAACAACATTAATGTGTAGTCGATATTTTTCCCGAAACATTTTACTGACATTCCACAACTTTATTACAGTTATTTTGATGATAAATCTTTTTGAACTCGGTCCTTGTCCCTCACCGTGATTTCAGCATTGAACCTTGCTGTTGCTGTATTATATTTGCGAATATCCATAAAAATTATTATCAATCCATATATTAAGAACATAATATCGGTAATATTTAAGACTTTATAACGCTATAGCTGTCATACAGCTAATGGAGCCGTAAAACTTTAAGAATACGCCAAATTGAAGACGCCTTTTTATCTAAAAGGTTTTAACAAAATGCTCTCCTCCCCCGCCCAGAAAATCTTCCATGCTGAAAAGCTCTAATACGCTCAAAAGCCCTTAATGGTTTATTGCAAATAATATAATGGGCAGGTACAAAACGCATAATGCATAATACAAAATGCATAACACATAATACATAATCCTTACTGCTCATTATGTGGCCAAATATTATAAAATTCTGTTATCAAGTCTTATTCTTTCGAGTGTGTAATTTTCGTAAGAATTTAAAGCCCGTATTTTGGATTAATACATCACTTTCTCCTACCGACCGGATTGATATTTTGCTGAACAACTTTGTGGATTGATTTGCAATCTCCACGATGTGCGTTTAAGGAATAGCCAAAGTCAATAAGTTAGATATGAATGGAAGATAGAATATATTTGTGATGTTTGTGATATATGTCATTTCCTGAGTACAGTAGCAACAACAGTTTTTAATTAGATACTAAAAATTTTTTTATTCTATAACCACTTGACTGTACCAAAAAGTCCCATCGATGGGTAACAAAACTATCAAAAATTGAAAGATATAGAGATAGAGATATAATTTTACACAGACAATATATACACCACAATAATTTCACATCCATAATATTCGATGAGAGAAACTCAATCTTTAACCCCGTTTTACCTGGGGGTGGGGGGGGGTAAATTTTACCCCTCCCCCCTAGGAATTTTTTTTTAATAACTTTCGTTGTAGTTAATATTTTTTGATGAAATTTTGACTGAGTTTATAAAATTTATTTCTGCACCTAACCATGAAAAAATTTATGACGTCATAATATGACGTAGGTATCACCATTTTTCAGCACTAGTAAATATAAAACCTATTTTACAGACTCTTATGTCTTAGTAATGGAATGTATTGACAAATTGTTGTGACATAAGTAGTCGGGGATATGTCGGAAGTATTTTGACGTCCTTTCTAATGTCATAATGACGTCACACGTGAAAAAAGCTGTGAAAAGGCGACATTTCTGTTTTTCGAGATTATGATGACGTCATCACTGTTAAAATAAGGGTGGCATGTCAAATTCAATACTTTAATGCTTTTATTTACACTTTTAACAAGTTTTGATTGAAATTGTGCAGTTTTGAAGTATTTTTAGCGCATTTTTAGAGATTAGATCCGTGGAATATTCTGAAAAAAATTCCCCCTCGGAAATTCCCTCATTTCTGTTCGAAAATTTTTTTCGGCATTTTTGGTTGAGATTTCTACCAAATGTATTGTATCTATAGTAAGTAGATATAATATCGAGTTCTACAATCATGGTCAAAATATTGTAGACTTTTTCAAGTCTTTCCTGTATAAATTAGCACCACAAGCGATAAGATGTTTAAAAGTTAGATACTCTGTTAGACAGCGATTTATTGCGCGATTTATCTATATGAGCCTTGAGCCTTGGGCACATGGGTGAAGAGAAGAAAACTACCCAACGCCCTTTTCGAGCGGTTTTCCAGATCATTAAGTTGGTTTGATTGGGGAATCGCCAAAATTCGAGTTTTGCAACTTTTGACCTGAAAAAATCCATGTTAATGTAAAATGGAAAATCCTAAAAATGGTAGGATTTACTCATTGTCTACAGTATTTTTGTCCATGATTGTCTCTAAAGTTTTAATTTGTAATTTTCAGCTTTGCTGGGGGTCGAATCCTAAAGTTGACCTTAGGATCTTTCTGAAATGCCCCTCCTTCTGAGAAAAAAGCCGTTTTCAAGCAAGCAAAATGAACTTTGGGCTAAAAATTGGAGTATTTGCAAATGGGCCATAAGTTGTACTTTTTTTTTGCCATTTTGAATGAGTTTAGGAATTTTTTTTCTTTCAGAATTGGCCTAAGAGCAGGAATAGGTGTTTTCCTAGACATATTTGGTTAAGAAAACAGTGGAAAATGCCTCCATTTTTCCAAAAACGCAAAAAATTGTTTCTTCAGACAATCATCGTCAAAATATTGTAGATTTTTTCAAGTCTTTCCTGTATAAATTAGCATCACAAGCGATAAGATGTTTGAAATTTAGATACTCTGTTAGACAGCTTTTTCTTGCGCGATTTATCTATAAGAGCCTTGAGCCTTGGGCTCTTGGGTGAAAGGGTGTAATCTACTGAACGACCTTTTCGAGTGGTTTTCCAGCTCATTCAGTTGGTTTGATTGGGGAATCTCCAAAATTCGAGTTTTGCAACTTTTGACCTGAAAAATTCCATGTTGATGTAAAATGGAAAATCCTAAACCTGGCAGGATTTACCCATTGTCTACAGTATTTTTGCCCATGATTTTAGGTCGTTTTACATGCGTAGATATGACTATATTGAAAATTGGCACTAAAAACTAGAAAATAACTCATTTTTCAGTATTTTTGATGGCGTCGTCACTTAATTGAGTGACGTTAGGGGACCGTTTTTGAATTTTTTGAAAGTGCTCATGGTACTTTATATCTGTGCAAAGTTTTATTTCATTTGGTTAAGTATTTCAGGATTTCACCCGGGGGGGGTTACCCCCCTCTCAGGTGTTTAATGTCCATGAAAAAGCCCATGTATAATAAAGTTAATGTAGTTTTCTATTCAGTATCTTTCTAAAATAATCAAATACGTTTTTCAGAAAATGAGAAAGAGAAAGAGAGGTAGAGTATATACTAAAAGAAAATGCAGAAGAGATATATCATACTGCAAATTATTACGGTATCTGAATGATTCCTCATTATGCATTATGTATTATGTGTTAGGCTTTATGTTTTATGCGTTATGCATTATGTGTTTTGTACCTGCCCCAAAAATGTTCCAATCGGATGCTGAAGCTGCAGGCAAATGGTCTTCTAGGTCTCTTGAGTTGACTAAAAAAGGTTCAACACCATAGAAAAACCTAAGCTATAAAATATTGCCTCTGTTTTAGCTCTAATCAAATATAGTCCATTTACTCCTTTTATCCTACAAATTTTCTCTTGCTGCTAATATATTTCTCGTTGATGTTACAGAGGTATAGAAAACATTTTCTAAAAATTTAAACTTACTTCTTGGCATGGAAATATACGATTTGCAACTTTTGTAAATTTGTGAATACAGAAAAAATACTCAATTATCTATACAATTTCCTACCATTCCACCATTTTCAGCGCCTTTTATCTACATAAAAATGAACTAAACAAATTTACATCCGTTTGGTGATTTACTAGACCTTAAAAAGTGATATTTTCATCAAAAACACCATCATTAGCTTCTGACTGCCTCAAAGCCGTTATGACGTCATGGTGACGTTATTATAACGTCGTCTAACTGTCGTCGGTCTCCCCACACATTATTCCACCAAATTCAGCCGTTATTCTAACAGGCGACTTCTAAGTAAAGAAATCAGTTGAAGACCGGACGACCGCTAATTGCGTAGTGATAATATGGATATGCGCCATTGCCATCTAATCATTAGCATGGTACAATATTTTCTATCTTAAAATTAGTTTTAAATTTTGATTTCTATGGAAAGAACATCTAATTCTGGCCTGAACGCAGGTCTCCGTTAAGTATTTTCGTCATGTAGAAGCAGAGAAACCAAAAAAACAACATTTTGCAAAAATGAAAATGCTGATATCAGCAATATTTTTAATCGCTCATATCTCTTAAAATTTAAATTTTCAGATGCATGTTTTTCTTTTCTTTCTTTTTTTTTTTTTTTTTTCAGCTTTCAATTATCTTTCGATTGATATCAATTTAAATAATAATTGGGAAAAAAATTTTTCACTGACCGTAAAAAATGACGTTATTGATCACGTGATACATGGGGCCTCCCAAAAAGGGCCATCTCGGATTTCGAATCACCATAGTGGTCTAACATCATTTCAATCAACAGATTGTAGGTTAGGTTGTTTGCTAGATTTTTTTAAGAATTTCTCTGATTATATTGGAATTTAGGTGGGTCTTTTTCATAAGTGAAGGACTGAGAGAGCGACCTCGACAATAGGGTTTCTTTCCTTGCACCAACGGTGGTGAAGCAGTTGGGGATGCCTTTTAAGACAACTTAAAGTGGGAACTACTAAAGTTGTGCCAATAAAACTTTGTTACTGTTTTAGACAGCCATGTGAGAGAAACAGTAACTTAACCCTATTTTGGATGGGCTTTTTTATGGTCGTTAGATGGATGGGGGGGGGGTAAAAGTTACTTACCCCCCCTGGTTAAAATCCCTTATACTCAACGAAACGAAATAAAACTTGGCACGAATATAAAGTAACATAAGTAGTTTCCGAAAATATTAATTATACCCCCAAAAGTCATGTGATCACGTGATGACGTCTTCAAAAATGCCCCGAATTGACTATATTTTCTAATTTTCAAGTGCCTATATTTACTATATCGCAGAGAGACTTCTAAATTGATACAGATGCTAATTTTTGGTATGGAGAAGTAGAATTATACATAATTTTCAAAAAATTCTACTTCAACCGAAAACCTTTTTAAATTGGGCCAAAATGGGGGATTTTCCTGGGGGGATATTACATTAGAAATTTTTAATAATAAATGTGATTGTGACTTCATGTGTTCTGCATGAATCGCCATAATATTGCACATGCTTGTGCAACTTGATGAACTAAATTGACTGAAATTGTTTTAGGTTGTTATAAAGCCCCGTAAAAATGATGACGTCATCAAAAACGCCGAAAATTCAATTTTATGCGTCTTACGGCGTTTCGACGGCGATGACGTAATAATGACGTTATAATGTCGCCAAAGTAATGTCCTTTAACTCTGAGTAAAATATTTCACCAAGTTAAGATGGAAAAAATTAAGATGCAGCTAATTTATATCTAAATAATAGTGAATATTTCCAATTATGTACAAAAATTGCTATACCAAGGTCAAATGATGACGTCATAACAGGAGTTTGGGGCCGAGTTTTCAAAAAATTTTTACACAAAAAAATTCGAAATTAAATTTTGTGTACTGAGTCAAAATTTCATGCAAAAATATCAACCACAAGAGAAGTTATTTAAAAAAAATGTTTTGGGGGGTAAAATTTAGCCCCCCCCAAAAAAAATCCAAAATAGGGTTAAACTAATTTTCGAAGTAAGGTCGTAAAATTGGTTAAAAAAAACCAAAAATATATACCTAGAATTCAACTTTAGAACGTAATTCATGCCAAAAAAAATTGTTAACCCTATCAGGACCGGGCTTTTTGAGCCTAAAATAGCCCGGGGGGGGGTCAAATTGACCCCCCCTCTAAATTTTCGAGATAGAAAGCAGATATGACTATCTAACTATACCAAAGTTATAGAACAACTCTTTAGAACATAATTTATACAAAAAGAAAATTTGATGACGTCATCACAACGGTGACGTAATCAATTTTCTCAAGAAGCCAATTTGATATCCGGGAAAACCTGAAAAATCGACAAAATCGTCGTTTTGACGTCATGACGTCATTCTGACGGGAAATAAATGACGTCAATGGTTGGTGCCATCTTGGTACATAAGATAAAACATATTTAGGGTTAAAACGCATTCCCAAAACAGTAGCACAAGGAGTTTTTCGGAATTTTTTTACCGAAAAATGAGGGGGTGGCTCTGAACAATGGCCTCTGGACAGGGGGGGTCAATTTTTTTGGACGTAATTTTTTTTTCAAAATGTTACTAATAAAATTTCACTAAAATTCACCAAGTTTGGTCATATAAAAATTAGTCGTTCTGGAGTAACAGCGGAAAAACTACAGGGAGGGTCAAATTGACCCCTCCCCGGACCTGATAGGGTTAACGTCATCGCAAGAATTACATCATCGCTCATCTCAATACCCAGGCTTACACTCTTTTCTAACACACTCTCCCCAACTTTTTAACTAGATTTATATGGCCGGACAAACAAAAAGTAGGGGCCAACTGAAAATAAATAGAAAATTCTACAGCGCACTCAAAGTATCTTGAAAATATCTCAGCCAATTGTGGTTGGTTATTTCACCAGGCCACTGAAACAATGATGTTTCTCCACAGGATGTCAACATGTCAGAGACAAGTTTGGCGATAAAGTTATTTTGATGTGATGACCTCATGGTGATGGCAATAAATTACATCAAATGATGGTTGCCCTCTGTGTGCGAAAATTAAGTGGGTTGTTCAGAGCAATAACTTCTGGGGAAGGGGTTGCCTAAAATTTCACTTTAAGTCACCAAATTTTGTCTCTAAAAAAGTAGGTGTTTTAGTGTTATGGAGGAAAGATATAGGTGTCATGAGTTGGATTTGAGGTGGTTCAAGTTTACCCCTTCTGTCTGCATAGAGTTAAGGTTTTGGACGAGTACGCCTTGGTTTTGGAGTAATGGCAGTAAAGCTAAAACCCGAGCTTAAAATCCCCATATTTGGACTTAGAAATAGAAATAACAGAGATAGAAATAGAATTTATATTTATAAATCTACTCT
>JANSTP010264882.1:0-10936 GCA_025330745.1 Cladonema radiatum | reverse complement strand
CTCAGCTTATCCATAGTTTCACCAATATATTGCTGATTGCAAGTTCTACACGTTAAAAGATAAATAAGATTTTTAGAAGAGCAAGTAATGGCTGAATTAGAATTGTTAACGCATTCGTATTTCCTTTTGGATATATTGCTTATGGCAACATCCCGAGTTATTAGACTAGGGCAAGTTTTACAACGAGATTTAGTACATTTGATCACTGAATATGCAGAAGATGTATGACTACCATTAGCATACTTATTGTTCCCAGCATGGTTGTCATCTATAACTAGGGGAAGCGCTCCTTGGTTAACCGCGCAACGAGCGATGCGGGATGAATATCTTATATATTATATCTTATATATTATATATCCTTTATTATATAATATATATTCAAAATGTTTACATATGTTGTGAAGCTGGAAACTACTTAGAAACTTAAAATGTAGTTATGCAATCTTAATACTAACTTATATTAATAATATAAGAAGCGTTCAACATTATTCAGAAAGGAATAGCTTACTTTGACATACACTTTAATACACACAACAAATAAATTAACAACAAGTCCAATAATGTGTGATAGTTAGTTTCGACTCATTGTCTTAGACTAACCACACATTGGAAATAAGGCGGAGTCACCCAATAATGGGTCTGCTTAGCAGTCATCAGTAGGAACCTTATTCTAGTATATAACGAGAAAATCTGTAAAAAGTTTAAAATAACTTGAAAGTCAGACGACTGGTATCACTGGTTATCTGTATTACAGTGGCTCTTAAATATATTTAAAAGACCTGAACATGAAAAAAGATATTATATATTATTAAAAATGAGTTCATTAAGTTCATCAAAAGATGAGATATATTGGAATAGTCACTGCCGTGGTTTTGAAAAGATTTTTTGATCGATGACTTAATTTTAAATGATGATGCACCTTGTTTGCTCATTCTCTTAATTAGTTGTTTTGCAGGTATTTGAAAGTTTCCTGCATTTTTGCTTGTTCTTGCAATACGTAGCAGTTCTGCTGATATAGTGTTATAGAACATCTTAGATGGTATATTACTTGATTTATGTGGCATTCTAACTATTTGAAAATTGAAGTTGTCTCTCTTATCATATAAATTGATGTCGAATTCCCTCTGTTCAATTTTAATATCAAGATCTATGTTTTCTTCGGTAAGTTCTAGCTCAGGAGGGTATATTTTATCAATGTTTTTCCAAAAAAGATCATTGTCATTAAGAACAATGAGATCATCAATAAAGCGAAAGATGAAAGATAGTTTTCGTGCTGTTATCAGATCAGTCTTTTTCAATTCATTTATCCATTTATTTTCATCAAAATATAAAAACAGATTAGCAAAGAATGGAGCAGGATCCGATCTCATTGGTATTCCGATAATTTGTTTAAATACAAGATTACCCACTGTGAAATAACAATTTTCTATTAAATATTTAACTGCATCTTTAAGAGACTTTTGTTATCAAAATAGATACCATTTTCCGGTTTATCTTTGACCCATTGTGGATAAATAGACGATAATTTGATAAAATTACATTCACCACCATTAAAACAAAAGTCAATAATGCCATTTAAAACATGTATGAATTTATTGTGTGGAATTTTATCATATTTGTTTTCTTAGAAATTGAAAGAAAATATGAAAAGATTATAAAAACTGAAAGAAGTGTTTAAAGGGAAACAAAACATTTTCACATCTGTTATTGTTCAGAAAATGTCTTTAGTAAAAAAATAGTTTTACTTTTCTAAAGTAAATTGTTTTTTCAGTCATGTGAGTTTTATTAAGTTACACAGAATACATTACAGATAAATTATCATTTGAAGTTTGAATGGGCTTTAGGTATGATAAACTAAGGTGTAAGTTTTTTAAGATATTTTTCCAAGGGAAACTTTAGGCCTTCAATGTAAATAGTGAAATTAAGTTTAAAGGAAAAGGAAAAATAAGTTTCAAGGTTACCTCTTAGAGGAATATAATAAAATTTTTTCCCATAGAAGAAGAGTCAAATATGAAAAGTTTCAAGGTGGTTCTCCTTACATCTGTAGTTATTCTATTTGGTAACAACTTTTTTAAAAAACATGTATGATAACATTCTCCCATTTTTTATTTGAGACAATAAGTTGAATTTCACATCCTTAAACCATCCTGAAATTTATCTTTATCTTTTATCATTTTTCAAATTTATTATGTTGCAACAACATTGTTCTTGTTATATATTTCAATATAGCTTTGATATTAATTGTAATGTAAGATAATGTCATGTAAAAAGGTAATGTAACATTTGAAAACAACTTGGTCTCAAACAAAATAGTTCATTAATTTGCTCTCCTTCAAGAGATATTTAGCATTAAAAGCATTTTGAGCCTACCCAGAACAAAATGCTCGCATATAACAACTATAATATCTCAGCATCTATAGCTTTCTATTTTACAAAACGGTCAGTCTTCATTTTTGAGTACTCTTGAAATTATTCTTGAAATATCAATTTGCTACTCATCCCAGTCCCTTTTTGTTTTTCGCTGACATACCGATAACTAGAGATGAGAAAGTTTCTAGAGGATTATCTTTTTATTTTTATATTGTTCTAATGGTCCTAATTTCAAAAATATTTGCTTCAACTACTCAGAAAATACTGTTGTTGAAATTCAATAGGTAGGCATGATTGCGAAAAGCTTGGCACTAGACAAAAATAGAATCACTTTTTTTAATAGATAGATCACTTAATCAATA
Source organism: Cladonema radiatum (assembly GCA_025330745.1). NCBI lineage: Eukaryota > Metazoa > Cnidaria > Hydrozoa > Anthoathecata > Cladonematidae > Cladonema > Cladonema radiatum. The sequence continues at coordinate 8,204 of JANSTP010264882.1, read as the reverse complement.
GATCACTGAAAGTAATCTTTTTAGTTTTTCCACTCTGAATTTTTACAAGTTTTTAAAATATTGACTGCATAGTTATGACATCACAACTAAGCATTCTTTATAATAACACTAAGCTTTCTTTTACTTGAGCTGTTTTTCAAAAAATTAGCTTTTAAGTATTACATTACCTTTAATTAAAATTTTTCAGTTTGAATTCTAATGCAACCCCTCATGTGACCGAATAGTGGGATTTCATCTCGCATTTCAGCTTCATTTTTGAGGTTGAAAATGAAACATTAAACATTGAACAGCACAAAACTGAATGACAAACTGCTATTTGTTTTACTGAGTATGTAGCTTCCATATGTGCTCATTATCTTCTCATATGTTCCACAATGTGCTTCAAAAGCTCCCTTATGAGAACTAGTAAATTTTCATGACTCATCACCAAATTTGTGAAGATAAAGTTAATATGTTTTTTGTCACAAATTTTTCCTCATAGTATACAATTGAAAGAAACCATTTTCAAAATTATTTTTTTTGGAAATTTTTTTGGGGTCCTAGGTCCAGGCTTATTTCAAAAACGACTCTTAGATTTTTGGGGGGTTACAGGAGTGTATTTTTGTTCGCTTTAGATTTTTTGTGGTAGTCCCAAAAACATTTTGATCGAATGAAAACTCATTTTAACTAAGTCTTTACGCATGTCGCCCAAACACCAAAAGGAGACTAAGTTCCGGGAACTACTATACACCATTTATACACTATTAATAAGAAAAGTTTCATTTACAAAACTTTGTCCGTATATGCAGTTAAAAATTATGTGGTTTTTAATATATGACCAATTTCCTAAGGCACTTTATAACATCAAAATTTCAAAACAGCATAAGGGAGTTTCCCTTTTTCACTTAATTGTTAAAAACTTAAGTGCCAATAACTTTTGATTGAAACACCAGACTGAGATGAAATGAGAACCAGTTCTCGTAAGTTTTTAGGCTCTTCAGTCTTAACCAAATATTTGAAATGCCAAAAATATTGCGAATACTACCTTTGACATATTCATGATTATATTCCCAAAGTAAAGATTACAGCACCAGGGGCTGTGCTCAGTGAGCCTGGTATCTGATTAACCCTTAGAGGACCGATCCCAGATTATTCCAGGAACGATAGTAAACTGCCTGACCCGGCCCCCTTGGGCCTCACTTGAGGGAAATTGGATGCTCATTCCAATGAGACCAAAATCAACCTCTGAGAGGCTTTAGTTTGTGAGATACAGCAAGTTTTACCCATAAATTTTTTCGTTGGAAAAATCCATGTTTGTGAGAATGGCTGGCGTTGCAAGGGTTAAGTTATTATATGACATTTATATTTTTATACTCTTATTATGTGGCAAATATACTATAATGATTAGTCTGAGAATTTGATAATTTTGCTTCTATTGATAAGAAAATACAAAAACTTTCATGCCACCAATATTGCATTGTCTAGTTAGTTATTGAGAGTTTAATTAATTATTTCAATACAATTCATCTTTACTTGCAAATATTGAAAGGAGATGTTTTTCTTTCAGCTACATGGGAAAAAGCTTCATATTCGTACGATACTTGTGGAGAGAGTTCGATTACAGCATGATTTGCGAATTATGGATCGTTATTCATCCTTATTTACCGATATGGACAAGTTGATTGTTGATGACTTGTTAACTTTAAGTCTGAGTGATTATGCAGAGGTATGATTAACCTCTATCTTTTTATTCTTTTACTAGCTGGGTGCGACGCTAAAGCGTTATATGAGCCTCCTTGCGCAGTCCATGAAAGAGGTCGCTATGGGAGCTCTTGCTGACAAAGCTTTATCTATTATTTATAAAAGGTCAGATGAGTAAAAGATTGATTAAACAGTACTGATTCTAAAAGTTTCTAAGACTTGTTATGATCAGTAATTTTTTGCCATGGTACCTAGGAGTAAAATATAGTGTATTAAATATAATTCTATTTTCGGATTATGTCTACTCACTTTTTTACACAAGAAAAAGTATTGGTCTTGTCTTTGGTTTTCCTGTTATAATTTTTTAAGTTACCATACTTATGACGTCATATACATGCTAACAGAAGCATAAAATTAACCAAAAAACTTCATGATATGGGCCACATGTGTGCCGAGTTTTGATAGCTAAAGTAGCTACTTGTCTTGCTATCAAATTTTTATTAAAATTTCCCTTATTTATGGCGTAACAAGCTGTTTCCATGGCAGCAGGGACAAAAAATGGTTTTAAAACCTTCTAGATGGGTTGAGGCATAATTTTACCGAGTTTGGTTAACAGGATTCGTCTTATTGAATATTATATGTAGTGCAGTGTAAAAAATATTGCTTTCTATGCCTTTGTAGTACACTTTTCGTGTAGCAAATGTTCTCTGTTGCTATGCAGTATGTTCTATACGGAAAGTGTCAGATTTTAGCAGGAACATTGGAATAGTTTCATGCCTAAAATATATTTTTACATTTTCTTATTGGTTGTTATTCTTTAATGATTTTCAGCCAATAGAAAACCTTAAATTTCTCTTTTAACCAATCAGCTTGCGTAAATTTTTTCCCTTCAGCACTAGCATTTGCACGCAACACTTTTAATCTATACTAACTGCACGCAGTGTCGCACGACGCTGAGGCGTCGTATTGGCCTGCTACCGCAGTCCCAGATTGCTGCGCGATCTTCTACCTATATCAACGTTTTAAAATCTCTGAGACATGTTTTAGATTATTTGTCTTGTTATCACGTTCTTCTTGATATTACTGTACTTATAATATCATAGATCGTTGTGATATTAGCAGGATTGAATAATAGATCTGGGTTCTAAAAAAAGCATTGCACAACACCAAAGCGTTGTCTTGGACTGCTAACGTAGTCCCTTGCTGACAATATGCTATCCTCTATTTTAAAAAGGTAAGAAAAAAGTAAAAGATAGGCAGTTCCCATAGCAACCAAACCATAGCAACCAACTGTCAAATTTGAACTGAAAATCTTTACAACCATTCGGGGTATATATGTACCAAGTTTGGTTACTAAAGGCAAAGTACAGGTGAAGTTATAAAGAAATTCAAAAATTGACCATTTAATGATGCCATAAGCAGTTGCCATAGCAACCACCATCAAAATTGGACTAAAAGTCTTTAGAACCATTCGAGGAGTATGTGTACCAAGCATGGTTATTAAAGAGAAAGTACAGGTGAAGTTATAAAAAAATACTGAAAATTGAACTTCCAATGATGTCATAAGCTGTTGCAATGGGAACAAACTGTCGAAATTGGCCCAATTTATGCAGGACCATTTGGGGTATACGCCTACCATGTTTGGTCACTAAAAGCAAAGTATAGATGAAGTTATTGAACATTTTCCCCATTGCAATTATTCCCTGTTTTCTTCATGGAAAGTTTTTTCATATGGAAATCGTCAGGAACATTGGAGTGGTTTCACCTCAAATTTTTTGACGTTTTCTAATTGGTTTTCTTTTTGAAGAGTTTTGAGCCAATAAAAATCTTTGATTTCACTTTCATTTTCCAAGTAAGGCGTGCTCACTTCCATAAAAGGAGTGTCACGCTACGCTGTTAATATATATATGAATATTCTTATCAACATTAAAACTAAAAGCTTTAACATCAAATTGAGTTTTTCGTAGTATTTATGATCAAATTAATTTCATATTAATTGCTTTTTTTTTCTTAGGTTCGCATTGAGTCTCAACAGAATCTATACTCAGCTCTTGAAATTTTCGATTATTCTGCCAGACATATTCTTCCCAGCCTTCTTGATAATATGAAGAAAAGTGCCAATATTTCTCATGATAGACTAAAGGGTACACTTTATATTTTACAATACTCCCGACTAGCATATCTTATTACTCACTACTGGGAGGTAATGGATATTGCTTGGCCAAGAATTATCAATGCTGTGTATGCAGAAAAGCCATCAGTTGTTATACTGTTTCAAAAGCTGTTAATGAAACTCACTGCAAGCTACGATTCACTGAATCTTAATAGAAAGGTAGCAGTTATTATGTTATTCTTTATTATGTTATTATTGCATTTCAACATGTCTTTCTTTATTATCGTTTTTATCAGGTAAGTGAAGCTTGCGTAGAAGTAAGCAAAAAAATTTTGGCATCGTTAGATTCTCCATCAGGTGTTGCATTACCTCCTCAACACTTACTTGATGAAGCTCTTCAATATAGAGATTCGCAAAATGAAGATAATCAGAGGTATCATACTTTTCTTTTCTTATTAGTGGTTCAGTTCTGTTCTTTATAATTTTTGTAACCTCTTCCACTGCCTTTACAAACAAAATATAACTAGCTATTTTTTCTCTTATTTTAAATGTTTTTATAGAAATAGTTAGTGACTAAAAAATGATAAAGGTCTTGAAAATTGAGATTTGCCAGTTAAGAACACTCAAAATTCTTCCAGCTCTATGTTCTACAGGGTGGGCAAATAAAAAGGTGCCATTTTTTCAAGTTGCATTAAAAGCTCGAACTTTATTATTTTCTTTAATTTTTATGCCAAAAACTAGCGTGGGAGATTTTCTTTGATTTGTATAGCTAAAGTTTGTTCCGAATAACTTTCTCAATCTAAAATACTTTGAGAGGAAATTAGATTTGCTTTTCAAAATGTTGGTAAATTTTTTAATCCATATTTTACTCAAAAATCAAATTCAAAGAGGTAAGTCTTTTTGGGGCGATTCCTGTCTTTTTTATGGCGTGTTTTGCTCGGGTGGATAAAGAAGACATTTTTAAGTTGTATCTCAGGCATTCTCATTAAAAAATATTTAGTGAGTTACAGTGCAATCAGGTGAAGTAAGTCAAAGGAAAACATATTGAGCAATGATTTTGACATTTTGCACGTCTGTTTTTTTAAATTTTAAAATTTGATTTGTTTATCTTTGATGCAGATTTTCAAAAGTTTTACATCCTGTTTTTAAAGTTTTTATTTCTAAAGTTGATAAGAAACTACTTGATCACCTTTTAGTGAAAGAAGTTTTGAAAAAACCTCAAAATCAAGAATTGGCTAAAGTTTAAAAAATGTCACCTTTTTTTTCTGCCCACCCTGTAGAAATATCTAGTTGCTCAACATCTGATTTTTTGAATTTCGGTCATGATATCAATTTATTTAACTTGAGAGAAAAACAGAAGTTAAACTGTAAGGTATATTCAATTCAATACAAACAAATTGACAAGGTGTATGGATAATTTTATATAGTTAAAATGCTTTTACCTTAATGTATTTTACCTTAATGTCTAAAGGTAACATTCTATCTATTCAAAATATTATGAGCAAAACTAGTTGGTCTCCTGTTGAGCTAAAGAGAAAGGCAGGTAAAGGCTTTACTGACAGGGTTTTATAATTTATGTTATAAAGAAAGGCGTTGTACAATGTAGTTCTTATGTAAGAGAGACCATAATGTTGGAGTAAAATTATAGTAAATTAAAATGGTGTATTTTGAGGACTTGAGAAAGAGCTCAGTTTTCCCTTAGAATGTGTTTTGTTTTTGTTTTTGTTTTTCATTTTATTTTCTTGAAGCCATCCATCATTTTGCATGCTAACATCCAGTACACTCCAATTTATGTTAAACAGAAAAATCAGTGACTCAATTGATTACGCCATTACTTAATTGTCATGAGTTTTCAGAAAAAGCATTAAGTCAATTGTCATAATGCTTTGAATCTTAATTTAAATAGTTTTTGTATACTATATGGGTAAATTAAAAAGATTAATTAGATTAATTAGAGTAATTAGTATTAGATTAATTTACACTTTCTTTTTATTTTAGGCTATTTTCAAGTTTGACTGAAAAGTTGACAACCATCCTCACTGATAACTCTCTGTAAGTAGAATTTACTTCCAAATATTTTTTAACTGCCATCACTAGAAACAATCAATAGTATTAACATTCCAGTGTTATGGTAAGAGTGGCCTTACGAAAAAAACCCTCATTTACTCAGCCATTCTTGTTTCACCGTTCGAGCCATTGTTTGTCCAGTCAAAAACAGCAATGTTACATCATCAGTATGTATGGACGCGTTGCCTGAATATCAAGTATAGCAAGCAATCTGGCATAGCAAGCAATGCCTGTGATCAACAAAAAATTTTTCCAACCAAGTTTGAGCCTCTTAAAGCTCATGAAAGACAATAATAAGAGTTAAGGCTATTTGGATATGGCCTTCACCAATAGTGAACCAATACAAAATATGAAGTATGGTAGAGTTCAGTCATAATTAAAAGTATTATGTATGACTATTTTAGCAGAATTGATGCTAGAGAAAGGCCCTTTACTCCAAATACTTGATTCACTAATCAAAAGAAACTCTGAGACAATAATTCGGGCAGAGCACATCTTATTAATATAATCTAGATTCGAGTATGGGCTCTCATGTTATACATTCTGTATGGCTGAAAATTGATGTCAGATGCTAAAAGTTATTGTAAATACAATTCTAAAAGATAGTGTATTGTATTCCCATTTTTTAGAAGTCCATTTTGAATCCCATTTTCCCAAGAAATGTAGGTAAGGCCTAAAAAGCAAAAACAACTGGACTGCGCTAGTAATAATTTTACTAGTTATTTTGTACACTTACTCTTCTGTTTATATTTTAACAACATTAGCTTTACTTTTTATTTTTATTTTGTTGTTATTTTTTGATAAATTTCATTCTCACTTTGCGCTTAAGTTGCAGTAAACAAAATGTTTGAGATTTCCAAAACATGAGCTTTCCATCTTGTGTAGATAAATTTTGTTTCACCATTAAAGTTAGTCATATTATTTCTGGTTTGGTCTGATGAGGATTAAATGCTGGAAATGTAAACATTGGTAATTTTGGGTAAAATCCAGAAAAAACACCTTGTAGTATTTGTTGAACTTAAAAGCTTAGGAAACAATAAACTTTTATTCTGGACCGATGCTAATTACTGATGCATTACACTTTTGTATGATTTTGTTTGTCAACTATACTTTAGACATTGGCGAACCATTGAAACTTGCATGAAAATGTTTTTGCTGCTTCTGGACGACAAAAACGCACTACCTGGTAGATCTGTTGAGGCATTTTCAAAAATGCTTGTCCACGACTCCAGGATATTAAGAAATGTAAGTTATTTCATAATTTCACTTTCATATCAATTCCTTATTGGCTTCATATAAGTAAGGTGTGTTTTATTAGGATGCTATCAAAGCCATTATTGGAGTTCTGCACCAACAAAAGCCTGAGTTTTTGAAGAAAGAATTTGATTACACTGGTTCGGATTCAGATTTTACTCAATCAACTACATTATCCTTGTTGGTACCTGAGAAAGAAACAAAAAACATAGACAACCTTCAATTTGATTATGAAAAGAGACCTTCATCACAGAAGGATTTTGATGATCTATTTATAGTCGATAAAACTTACATTGGATACCAATTCTGGCCCAAAAAATTACAACTGTATCGTAACAATTCAGATGTTTACACCACATCAATACTGTCAAAAGAAGCCCTCATTGTTCTTGAAAGATTTTCTGATAAAGAATTTAGGGATAAGTTTTTAAATTTCTTGTCAATTGAACACAAAAAAGGAGAGGACAAGTTTTCACAAAAGAATTACCAGCTTTTTAAATCAATTTTCCGGAATTTCGGCAATAGAAATCAAATGGTAGAAAGTTATTTAGTTAGCACTCAAGAATTGCTCAAGGAAACCAATGAAAGTTGTCATCGCTGTGCTGCAGAGATAATTGCTGGAATGATAAGGGGTTCAAAAAATTGGCCATTCAATGATCAATATTTAATGTGGGAAAAATTGTGTTCGGTACTAAAGCAAGTATTTTCAACTCAAATCATTCCTGAAATGCTGCGTGATTGGGCTGTTGCACTGATAACTGCCACAGTGAGTCATCTCTTATAAAAAGTTATCACCATTTTCTTTCTGCATATTCATCGGTTAATTTTGTTTCAGGAAAATCTTGACCCAAATAGGTTTCACAATTTGTTTGTGATGCTACTTGATAATCCACTGTCTGGTGAAGGTGGAGCGTTTGGAGACTCTGCTCGACTCTTCTTGTTACAAAACACTATTGCTCAGCAAGAATGGAGGGCTGCCAACATCAATCATTCTATTCTTGATTATGCCAAGTCCCATTTATCACATCCTTTCAAAAATGTTAGAGACCAACTTGGAAGGTATTTTTACTATTATATAGAGTGAAATTAT
>JANSTP010264871.1:0-10938 GCA_025330745.1 Cladonema radiatum | reverse complement strand
CTCAAAGTATGCTGGGAGCCAATTCATTGGGCTAGATTTCAGGAAATATCCTTTCCAAATGAATTGAACTACTAAACTTCCGCTCAAAGTATGCTTGCAGCCAATTCATTGGGCTAGATTTCAGGAAATGGCCTTTACAAATGAATTTAACTACTAATCTTTCGCTCAAAATATGCTGGGAGCCAATTCATTGGGCTAGATTTCAGGAAATATCGTATCCAAATGAATTGAACTACAAAACTTCCGCTCAAAGTATGCTGGATGCCAATTCATTGCTCTAGATTTCAGGAAATAGCCTTTCCAAATGAATTGAACTACTAAACTTCCGCTCAAAATATGCCGGGAGCCAATTCATTAGGCTAGATTTCAGGAAATAGCCATTACAAATGAATTTAACTTCGAAACTTTCGCTCAAAATACGCTGGGAGCCGATTCATTGGACTATTTTTCAGAAAATAGCCTTTACAAATGATTTTATCTACTAAATTTCCACTCAAAGACTGCTTGGGGCCAATTCATTTTGCTAGATTTCAGGAAATAGGCTTTACAAATGAACTTAACTACTAAACTTCGACTCAAAATATGCTGGGAGCCAATTCATTGAGCTAGATTTCAGGAAGTAACCTTTACAAATGAATTTAACTACTAAACTTTCGCTCAAAGTATGCTGGGAGCCAATTCATTGGACTATTTTTCAGGAAATAGCCTTTACAAATGAATTTAACTACGAAACTGCTGCTCAAAATATGCTGGGAGGCGATTCATTGGGCTAGATTTCAAAAAAAGGCCCTTCGGTTGGATTTGATTTTTAATTTTCCACTCAAAGTGTGACTGGAGGCAATTCATCAGGATGAACTTCAAGAAAAGGCCCTTTGTAACATTTTAACTACTAAACTTCCCTTCAAAGTCTGCTTGCAGCCAATTCGTTGGGCTACATTTTAGGAAAAGGCATTTATAAATGACTTTAAATACTAAATTTCCGCTCAAAGACTGCTTAGAGCCTATTTATGAGGTTAGATTTCAAGAAGAGGATCTAAAATATACTTTTAACTACTAAACTTTCGCTTAAAGTATGCTGGGAGCCAAGGCATGGGGCTTGACTTCGGGAGCAGGCTTTTACAAATGATTTTAACTACTAAATTTCCGCTCAGAGACTGCTCGGGGCCTATTCATTGTGCTAGTTTTCATTAAATAGCCTTTACAAATGAATTTAACTACTAAACTTTCGCTCAAAGTATGCTGGTAGCCAATTCATTGGGCTACATTTCAGGAAATAGCCTTTACAAATGAATTTAACTATTAAACTTCCGCTCAAAGTATGCTAGGAGCCAATTCAATGGGCCAGATTTCGGAAAAAGGCCCTTACAAATGATTTTAACTACTGAGTTTTGGCTGAAAGTCTGCTTGGAACTAATTCATAGGGCTAGATTTCAGTAAAAGGCCCTTCGGTTGGATTTGATTTTTAAATTTCCACTCAAAGTCTGCCTGGGTGCAATTCATCAGGATAGACTACAAAAAAAGGCCTTTCGAAAAATTTTAACTACTTTACTTCCCTTCAAAGTCTGCTTGGAGCCAAGTCATTGGGATAGAAATTAGGAAAAGGCCTTCACAAATGATTATAAGTACTAAACTTCCACTCCAAGTCTGCTTAGAGCCAACTTATGAGGTTAGATTTCAAGAAAAGGATCTAGAAAATATTTTTAACAACTAAACTTCCGCTTAAAGTATGCTGGGAGCCAATTCATTGGGCTAGTTTTCAGGAAATTGCCTTTACAAATGAATTCAACTACTAAACTTCCGCGCTAAGTATGCTGGGAGCCGATTCATTGTGCTAGATTTCAGGATATAGCCTTTACAAATGAATTTAACTACTAAACTTCTGCTCAACGTCTGCTTGCAGCCAATTCATTGGGCTAGATTTCAGGAAATAGCCTTTACAAATGAATTTAACTACTAATCTTTCGCTCAAAGTATGCTGGGAGCCAATTCATTGGGCTAGATTTCAGGAAATATCCTTTCCAAATGAATTGAACTACTAAACCTCCGCTCAAAGTATGCTGGGAGCTAATTCATTGGGCTAGATTTCAGGAAATAACCTTTACAATTGAATTTAACTTCTAAACTTTGGCTCAAAATATGCTGGGAGCCAATTCATTGGACTATTTTTCAGGAAATAGCCTTTACAAATGATTTTAACTACTAAATTTTCACTCAAAGACTGCTTGGGGCCAATTCATTTTGCTAGATTTCAGGAAATAGCCTTTACAAATGAACTTAACTACTAAACTTCGGCTCAAGATATGCTGGGAGCCAATTCATTGAGCTAGATTTCAGGAAGTAGCCTTTACAAATGAAATTAACTATTAAACTTCCGCTCAAAGTATGCTGGGAGCCAATTCATTGTGCTAGATTTCAGGAAATAGCCTTTCCAAATGAATTGAACTACTAAACTTCCGCTCAAAGTATGCCGGGAGCCAATTCATTGGGCTAGATTTCAGGAAATAGGCATTACAAATGAATTTAACTTCGAAACTTTCGCTCAAAATACGCTGGGAGCCGATTCATTGGACTATTTTTCGGGAAATAGCCTTTACAAATGATTTTATCTACTAAATTTCCACTCAAAGACTGCTTGGGGCCAATTCATTTTGCTAGATTTCAGGAAATAGGCTTTACAAATGAACTTAACTAATAAACTTCTGCTCAAAGTATGCTGGGAGCTAATTCATTGGCCTAGATTTCAGGAAGTAGCCTTTACAAATGAATTTAACTAATAAACTTCCGCTCAAAGTATGTTGTTAGCCAATTCATTGGGCTAGATTTCAGGAAATCGCCTTTACAAATGAATTTAACTACTAAACTTCCGCTGAAATCATGCTGGGAGCCAATTCATTGGAATAGATTTCAGGAAATAGCCTTTACAAATGAATTTAACTTCTAAACTTTGGCTCAAAATATGCTGGAAGCCAATTCATTGGACTATTTTTCCGGAAATAGCCTTTACAAATGATTTTAACTACTAAATTTTCACTCAAAGACTGCTTGGGGCCAATTCATTGTGCTAGACTTCAGGAAATAGCCTTTACAAATGAATTTAACTACTAAACTTCGGCTCAAAATATGCTGGGAGCAAATTCATTGAGCTAGATTTCAGGAAGTAGCCTTTACAAATGAACTTAACTACTAAACTTCGGCTCAAAATATGCTGGGAGCCAATTCATTGAGCTAGACTTCAGGAAGTAGCCTTTACAAGTGAATTTAACTACTAAACTTCCGCTCAAAGTATGCTGGGAGCCAATTCATTGGACTACTTTTCAGGAAATAGCCTTTACAAATGAATTTAACTCCTAAACTTCCACTCAAAGTATGCTGGGAGCCAATTCATTTTAACTACTAAGTTTCCGCTGAAAGTCTGCTTGGAACTAATTCATAGGGCTATATTTAAGTAAAAGGACCTTCTGTTGGATTTGACTTTTAAATTTCCACTCAAAGTCTGCATGGAGGATATTCATCAGGATAGACTTCAAGTAAAGGCCCTTCGAAAAACTTTAACTACTAAACTTAACTTCAAAATCTGCTTGCAGCCATTTCATGGGGCTACATTTTAGGACAGGCAATTAGAATTGACTTTAACTATTAAGTTTCACCTCAAAGACTGCTTAGAGCCTATGTATTCCGATGGATTATAGGAAAAGCTTTTTAAAAATGAATTTAACTACTAAACTTCCGTTGAAAGTCAGCTTGGAGCCAATTCATGGGACTAGAATTCAGGTAAAGACTCTTAGAACTGATTTTAACTACTAAAATTCCGCTCGAAATCTGCTTGAAGAAAAGTCATTGGCATAGGATTTAGGAAAAGGTCTTCACAAATGATTATAAGTACGAAACTTCCGCTCCAAGTCTTCTTGGAGCTAATTTATGAGGGTAGATTTGAAGAAAAGGATCTAAAAATATTTTTAATCACTAAAGTTCCGCTTAAAGCATACTGGGAGCCAAGTCATGGGTCTTGATTTCGAGAGAAGGCCCTTACAAATGATTTTAACTACTAAATTACCGCTCAAAGTCTGCTCGGTGCCAATTCATTGGGCTAGATTTCATGAAAATAAGCTTTACAAATGAATTTAACTACTAAACTTCCGCTCAAAGTATGCTTCCAGCTAATTCATTGGCCTAGATTTCAGGAAATAGAGTTTACGAATAAATTTAACAACTAAACTTCCGCTCAAAGTTTGCTGGGAGCCTTACAATCATTGGGCTTGATTTATGGAGAAGGCCCTTACAAATGAATTTCACTACTAAATTTCCTCCCAAAGACTGCTTACAGCCTATTCATTCCGACTGATTATAGTAAAAGGTTTTCAAAAATGATTTTAACTACTAAATTTCCGCTCAAAGTCTACTTGGAGCCAATTCATCGGACTCGAATTTAGGTAAACACTCTTACTACTGACTTTAACTACTAAATTTCGGCTTCAAATCTGCTTTGAGCCAACTCATTGGGATAAAAAATAGAAAAGGGCCTTCACAATGATTATAAGTACGAAACTTCCGCTCCAAGTCTGCTTGGAGCCAAGGTTTGAGGTTAGACTTCCAGAGAAGGATCTAAAAATATTTTTAACTACTAAACTTCCGCTCAAAGTATGCTGGAAGCCAATTCATTGGGCTAGATTTCAGGATATATCCTTTACAAATGAATTTAACTACTAAAATTCCGCTCAAAGTATGCTGGGAGCCAATTTATTCGGCTAGGTTTCAGAAAAAGGCCCTTGTAAATGATTTTAACTACTAAATTTCCGCTCAAAGACTGCTTGGGGACAATTCATGGGGCTAAATTTCAGGAAATATCCTTTACAAATGAATTTAACTACTCAACTTCCGCTCAAAGTATGCTGGGAGCCATTTCATTGGGCTGGATTTCGGGAGAAGGCTTTTACAAATGATTTTAACTACCAAATATCCGCTCAAAGACTGTTTGGGGCCAATTCATTGGGCTAGATTTGAGGAAATAGCCTTTCCAAATGAATTGAACTAATAAACTTCTGCTCAAAGTATGCTGGGAGCCAATACATTGGGCTAGACTTCAGGAAATAGCCTTTACAAATGAATTTAACTACTAAACTACGGTTTAAAGTATGCTTGCAACCAATTCAATGGGCTACATTTTAGGAAAAGGCAATTAGAAATGATCTTAACTACTAAATTTTCGCTCAAAGACTGCTTAGAGCCTATTCATTCTGATGGATTAAAGAAAAAGGTTTTTAAAAATGATTTTAACTACTAAAATTCCGCTCAAAGTCTGCTTGGAGCCAATCCATGGAGTTAGAATTCAGGTAAAGACTCTTAGAACTGATTTTAACTACTAAACTTCCGCTCGAAATCTGCATGGAGCGAAGTCATTGGGATAGAATTTAGGAAAAGGCCTTCACAAGTGATTATAAGTACTAAACTTCCGCTCCAAGTCTACTTGGAGACAATTTCTGAGGTTAGATTTCAAAAAAAGGATCTAAACAATATTTTTAACTACTAAACTTCCGCTTAAAATATGCTGGGAGCCAAGTCATTGGGCTAGACGTCAGGAAATAGCCTTTACAAATGAATTTAACTACTAAACTTCCGCTCAAGATATGCTGAGAGCCAATTCATTAGGCTAGATTTCGGGAATTAGCCTTTACAAATAAATTTAACTTTTAATTTTCCGCTCAAAGGGTGCTTGGAACTAATTCATAGGGCTAGATTTCAGTAAAAGGACCTTCGGTTGGATTTGATTTTTAAATTTCCACTCAAAGAATGCCTGGAGGCAATTCATCAGGATAGACTTCAAGAAAAGACCCTTCGAAATATTTTACCTACTAAACTACCCTTCAAATTTGGCTTGCAGCCAATTCATGGTGCGACATTTTAGGAAAAGGCAATTAAAAGTGACTTTAACTACTAATTTTCCACTCAAAGTCTGCCTGGAGGCAATTCATCACGATAGACTTCAAAAAAAGTCCCTTCGAAAGATCTTGACTGCTAAATCTACCTCCAATGTCTGCTTGCAGCCAATTCATAGGGCTATATTTTAGGAAAAGGCAATTAGAAATGACTTCAACTACAAAATTTCCGCTCAAAGATTGCTTAGAGCCTATTCATACCGTTGGATTATAGGAAAAAGTTTTTAAAATTGATTTAAACTACTTAATTCCGGCTCAAAGTCTGCTTGGAGCCAATTCATGGGGCTAGAATTCAGGTAAAGATTCTCAGAACTGATTTTAACTACTAAATTTCCGCTCAAAATCTGCTTGGAGCCAAGTCATTGGGATTGAATTTAGAAAAAGGCCTTCACAAATGCTTATAAGTACTAAAGTTCCGCCCCAAGTCTGCTTGGAGCCCATTTATGAGGTTAGATTTCAAGAAAAGCATCTGAAAAATATTTTTATTTACTAAACTTCCGCTTAAAATATGCTGGGAGCCATATCATGGGGCTTGATTTGGGGAGAAGGCCCTTACAAAGGATTTTAACTACTAAATTTCCGCTCAAAGACTGCTTGGGGCCAATTCATTGGGCTAGATTTCAGGATTTAGCCTTTACAAATGAATTTAACTACTAAACTTCCGCTCAAAATATGCCGGGAGCCAATTCATTGGCCTAGACATCAGGAAATAGCCTTTACAAATGAATTTAACTACTAAACTTCCGCTCAAAATATGCTGGTAGCTATTTCATTGGGCTAGATTTCAGAAAATAGCCTTTACAAATGAATTTAACTACTAAACTTCCGCTGAAAGTATGCTGGGAGCCAATTCATTGGGCTAGAATTCAGTAAAAGGCACTTCGGTAGGATTTGATTTTTAAATTTCCACTCAAAGTCTGCCTGGAGGCAATTCATTCCGATAGACTTCAAGAAAAGGCAATTCGAAAGATTTTAACTACTAAACTTCATTTCAAAGCATGCTTGCAGCCAATACATGAGGCTACATTTTAAGAAAATTGAATTAGAAATGCCTTTAACTACTAAATTTCTGCTCAAAGACTGCTTACAGCCTCTTCATTCCGATGGATTATAGGAAAAGGTTTTTAAAAACGATTTTAACTACTAAATTTCCGCTCAAAATCTGCTTGGAGTCATTTCATGGGGAAAGAATTCAGGTAAAGACTCTTAGAACAGATTTTAACTATTAAATTTCCGCTAAAATCTGCTGGGAGCCAAGTCATTGGGATAGAACTTGGGAAAAGGCCTTCACAAATTATTATAAGTACTAAACTTCCGCTCCAAGTCTGCTTGGAGCCAATTTATGAGGTTAGAATTCAAGAAAAGGGTCTAAAAAGTAATTTTTACTACTAAACTTCCGCTTAAAATATGCTGGGAGCCAAGTCATGGGGCTTGATTTCTGGAGAAGGCCCTTACAAATGATTTTAACTACTAAATTTCCGCTCAAAGACTGCTTGGGGCCAAATCATTGGGCTAGATTTCAGGAAATAGCCTTTACAAATGAATTAAACTACTAAACTTCCGCTCAAAGTATGCTGGGAGCCAATTCATTGGGCTAGATTTCAGGAAATAGCCTTTACGAATAACTTTAACTAATAAACTTCCGTTCAAAGTATGCTGGGAGCCAATTCATTGAGCTAGATTTCAGGAAATAGCTTTTACAAATGAATTTAACTACTAAACTTTAGCTCAAAGTATGCTGGGAGCCAATTCATTGGGCTAGATTTCAGAAAAAAGCACTTACAAACGATTTTAAATACTAAGTGTCCGCTGAAATTCTGCTTGGAACTAATTAATCGGGCTAGATTTCAGTAAAAGGCCCTTCGGTGGGATTTGATTTTTAAATTTCCACTCAAAGTCTGCCTGGAGTCAATTCATACGGATAGACTTCAAGAAAGAGCCCTTCAAAAGATTTCAACTACTAAACTTCATTTCAAAGTATGCTTGCAGCCAATACATGAGGCTACACTTTAGGAAAATGAAATGAGAAATGACTTTAACTACTACATTTCTGCTCAAAGATTGCTTACAGCCTATTCATTCCGATGGATTATAGGAAAGTTTTTTAAAAATGACTTTAACTACTAAATTTCAGCTCAAAATTTGCTTGGAGCCAATTCATTGGGATAGAACTTGGGAAAAGGCTTTCACAAATACTTATAAGTACTAAACATCCACTCCAAGTCTGTTTGAAGCCATTTCATTGGGCTAGATTTCAAGAAATAGCCTTTACAGATGATTTTAACTACTAAACGTCCGCTCAAAGACTGCTTGGGGCCGATTCATTGGAGATTTCAGGAAATAGCCTTTACAAATGAATTTAACTACTAAACTTCCGCTCAAAGTATGCTGGGAGCCAATTCATTGGGCTAGAATTCAGGAAAGAGCCTTTACAAATGAATTTAACTACTAAACTTCCGTTCAAAGTATGCTGGGAGCCGATTCATTGTGCTAGATTTCAGGAAATACCATTTACAAATGAATTTAACTATTAAACTTCTGCTCAAAATATGCTGGGAGCCAATTCATTGGTCTAGATTTCAGGAAATACCCTTTACAAATGAATTTAACTACTAAGATTCCACTGAAAGTCTGCTTGGAACTAATTGATAGGACTAGATTTCAGTAAAAGGCCCTTCGGTTGGATTTAGTTTTTAAATTTCCACTCAAAGTCTGCCTGGAGTCAATTCATCAGGATAGACTTCAAGAAATGGCCCTTCGAAAGAATTTAACTACTAAACTTCCCTTCAAAGTCTGCCTTCAGCCAATTCATTGTACAATTTAGGAAAAGGCATATAGAAATGACTTTAACTACTAAATTTCCGCTCAAAGATTGCTTAGAGCCTATTTATTCCGATGGATTATAGGAAAAGTTTTTTAAAAATGGTTTTAACTACTACACTTCCCCTCAAAATCTGCTTGCAGCCAATTGGGGGAGCTAAAATTTAGGTAAAGACTCTTAGAACTGATTTTAACTACTAACTTTTTGCTCAAAATCTGCTTGGTGCCAAGTCATTGAGATAGAAGTTAGGGAAAGGGCTTCACAAATAATTTTAAGTAGTAAACTAATGCTCCAAGGCTGCTTGGAGCCAATTTATGAGGTTAGATTTCAAGAAGTGTATCTAAAAAATATTTTATACTACTAAACTTTCGCTTAAAGTATGCTGGAAGGCAAGTCCTGGGGCTTGACTTTAGAAGAAGGCCATTACAATTTTTTTTAAATACTAAGTTTCCACTCAAAGACTGCTTGGGGTCAATTCATTGGGCTAGATTTCAGGAAATGGCCTTTACAAATAAATTCAACTACTAAACTTCCGCTCAAAGTATGCTGAGAGGCAATTCATTCGGCTAGATTTTAGGAAATAGCTTTTACAAATGAATTTAACTACTAAACTTCTGATCAAAGTATGCTTGGAGCCAATTCATTGGGCCAGATTTCAGAAAAAGGCTATTATAAATGACTTTAACTACTAAATTTCTGCTCCAAATCTGCTTTTAGCCAAGTCATTGGGATAGAATTTATTAAACGGCCTTCAGAAATGATTATAAGCACTAAACTTCTTCTCCAAGTCTGCTTGGAGCCAATTTATGAGGTTAGATTTCAAGAAAAGGATCTAAGAAATATTTTTAACTACTAACCTTCCGCTTAAAGTATGCTGGGAGCCAAGTCATGGGGCTTGATATCAGGAAATAGCTTTTACAAATGAATTTAACTACTAAACTTCCACTCAAAGTATGCTGGAAGGCAATTCATTGGGCTAGATTTCAGGATATAGAAGTTACAAATGAATTTAAGTACGAAACTTCCGCTCAAAGTTTCCTTGAAGCCAATTCATTGGTCTAGATTTCAGGAAATAGCCTTTACAAATGAATTTAACTACAAAACTTAAGCTCAAAGTATGCTTGGAGCCAATTCATTGGGCCAGATTTCAGGACATAGCCGTTACAAATGAATTTAACTACTAAACTTCCGCTCAAAGTATGCTGGGAGCCAATTCATTTGGCTAGATTTCAGAAAAAGGCCCTTACAAATGATTTTAACTACTAAGTTTCCGCTGAAAGTCTGCTTGGTACTAATTCATAGGGCTATATTTCAAAAAAAGGCCTTTTGGTTGGATTTGATTTTTAAGTTTCCATTCATAGTCTGCCTGGAGGCAATTTATCAGGATAGACTTCAAGAAAAAGCCTTTCGAAAGGGTTTAACTACTAAACTTGCCTTCAAAGTCTGCTTGCAGCCAATTCATGGGGGTACATTTTAGGAAAAGGCAATTAGATATGACTTTAACTACTAAATTTTCGCTCAAAGACTGCTAAGAGCCTATTCATTCCGATGGATTATAGGAAAAGGTTTTTAAAAATGACTTTAACCACTAAATTTCCGCTCAAAGTCTGCTTGGAGCTAATTCATAGGGCTAGAAATCAGGTAAAGACTCTTAGAACTGATTTTAACTACTAAATTTCCGCTCTATATCTGCTTGGAGCCAAGTCGTTGAAATAGAATTTAGGAAAAGGCCTTCACAAATGAATATAAGTACTAAACTTCCGTTCCAATTCTGCTTGGAGCCAATTTATGATATTAGATTTCAAGAAAAGCATATAAAAAATATTCTTAACTACTAAATATTCGCTCAAAGACTGCTTAGAGCCTATTCATTCTGATGAATTATCGGAAAAGGCTTTTAAAAATGATTTTAACTACTAAATTTCCGCTCAAAGTCTGCTTGGATCCAATTCCTTGGGCTAGATTTCAGAAAAGGGCCCTTACAAATGAATTTAACTACTAAACTTCCGCTCAAAGTATGCTGGGAGCCAATTTCTTGGGCTAGATTTCAGAATAAGTCCCTTACAAATGATTTTAACTACTAAACTTCCGCTCAAATTATGCCGGAAGCCAATTCATTGGGCTAGATTTCAGAAAAAGGCCCTTACAAATGATTTTAACTACTAAGTTTCCACTGAAAGTCTG
>JANSTP010264849.1:0-10939 GCA_025330745.1 Cladonema radiatum | reverse complement strand
TTTTGATTTCGCATCTTTCTCAAATAAATTTGATGTTGTCAAAATGTTGGCGTCAGTATATGGAAAAGTCACGAAGCGAATGATTGAAAAACATGGTTTTCCTTTTGAAAAGGCTTGTTGGAACTTACTTTTTTCACATAACGTGGAAGTACAAAGGCGTTCCGATGAATATCTTCATCATAATACCGAAGTTTCATTTCTTCTTTCTCTTCGTCCGTAAATATATGAGCTGGCTCTTTGAAATTTGTTTGCTAAACAAATATTATCGTATCGCGAAAAAGTGGGAAGTTTAATGTAAACCTCTGAAATTTATTAAGACTAACTTACATCACTTTTACTGGCCAGGAGATATCCGATTTGACCACACGGGTATGTTGGAACATATCCGGTTGCATATAAGGCTTTTGCATATAATCCATTGCAGAAATCAAGCAGTCCTCTGATCAGTTTCAAATGCACAAACATCGATTCGCCTGCAAATATAAGTGAAAAAAAGTGTACGCCCAAAGTTCAAAAAGAAAAAAGTACACCAAAGAAAGGCATCAAATAGTCCGTTATGAAAACCAATCAAGACCGTGATCCACGAAGAAGAGGCGACCTTTAATATTACTCAAAACTATGATCCAAACGAGGCAGGTGAATAGCACTTGCAAGAAAAATATGACACGGCTCAGTCAGATAATAACCGGAACTTTTAGAGAGAAACTCGAAAAACTTTTATACAGATTTCCATGGACCTGTGAGAAGCTTATTTGATATCACTGAATGATTAGCTTATCATTTACAAGGTAACTTGGGAAGGTCTGTCTCAACACCCATCTAGTTATTTTTAGACAAAGGCTCCCGAAGTCCAATTCTCGATTTCAAAACCTCTAATTTTTATAATCTCCTACTTTGTTGACTATCATGTATATGGCGTGTCACTTCTCCAATGTCTTAATCACGTAGCGCCATTGTCAAATTAAATCATAAATGAAGAAAATATGTGTGACATGCGATAGAAGTTCAAACAAGAAATATCTAAATCATCTCAAGCGAAAAAAGTACTATTTTACCTTGTACCGAAAGTATACCATCGTCTTTCAAGGCAGAGTACATTAATTTATAATATTCTTCCGAAAAAAGTCTTTCCGCTGGTCCTGAAATATAGCACAACGAAGATATAATAAGACAAATCCATCAAAAACAAATGATGATGACGTCATTACATACCAACAGGATCACTGGTGTCAGAAATGATGACGTCATAGTGATTTTTGTGTTTCTCCATAAAAGAAAATCCGTCGCCAACATGAAGCGTCATTTTTGGATGATCGAAACCTTGTGCCATTGACGGTAAATGTCGTTTACATAAGTTGATCACATCCTAAATAAAGGGTAATTATTTACGCAAACATCTCTCCCTCGAAAAATCAACTTGAAGAATATGATCCCACAAACTCGTGTCCCTATTTCAAACAGAAAATAAAAACCTGACACAAGATCAAATACAAGAGTAAAAACCGAATGACCACAGCTGGGTAGTGACACCAAGGGTGGATATCAATGAGTGGGGACAAAACTAGGTCACAAAAGTTGGGTGTGGTCATGGGTGAAAATGATACGTGGACGACTGATAGATGAGAACAACTGGCGTGGAGATAAATGGGTGCTGACTGCAGAACGAAAGCAATTGGTCCAGGGAAGTTGGAAAGGGGACAACTTGGTCTGGTTTGATACAAAATTGGTGAAGATATGCAATTGGAGAATGGAATAATAAAAGTTCCCTTCGCATACCTCATCAATTTCGCACTGCGTGACAGTTTTCACTTTTGGATGTTTACAACATTCCCTTGCTATTCCACCATCTCCCCCTCCAATGATCAACACCTAGAAATATATAACACATCATTACACTCTTTCCAATAAGCAACACCTAGAAATATATAACACATCATTACACTCCTTCCAATAAGCAACACCTAGAAATATATAGCACATCATTACACTCCCTCCAATGATCAACACCTAGAAATATATAACACATCATTACACCCCTTCCAATAAGCAACACCTAGAAATATATAACACATCATTACACCCAGTCAATAGCCAACATCTAGAAATGTATGCCAAAACATCATGCCCCTTGCAATGACAAAGCATCAAGCAAAATATATATTCGACCAGGTTTTTCCCTAAGATTTTCTCCAAACAATGAAAATCTACTAATATAAGTTTTACTAACACTGTTACACAAAATATAAATAAACATTCTTATAGCAATTGAGGAGTCTTAGTTCTTTAATATTTTGGTGTTATAAAAGTGCCAATAAAGTCAACATCTTAGAAAGGTAGAGATATAAAAACATCTCATTACTGAAAATTAAATGAGGAAGTAAAATAATAAATTTAGAAAAGAATAGAAAGGAAAAAAGCAGGTTTGATTACATTTTCAGGGTTTGGATGTGAGTTTAATGGAAGAAAAGCCAACATTTCTTGGTAGCAGTATTCATCAAATTCTGTCGCTTGTATCACACCATCCAACACAAGAACTTTACCATGGTTCTTACTGAAAATAATAACAAAAAAATTGAATGTGACAGGGAATTTTTAATAAGGAAAAAAACCATTGATGGAAAACAATGATGGATATTCTGGCCAATAACCCTTTTTTCTTTCCCAATGAAATTCCTTGTTTTTCGCAGCGTTATTAGAAGAGATTTATTTTTTTGGCAGTGACACAGGATTTTTATCCAATGTATAGCAAATAAAGTATTCTTAGAAATTACCAAATCACATCCCTTATTCCTGAATACGGCCAGAATATTTACCGTTGATGGACAAAGAATCACCCGCACTATAATAAAATATCAGAAGAGTATCTTGAGTTTTATGGAGGCAAAATAGTCCTCCTCCAGTCCCATCCTAATTGATGGCGATGAAAAATTAGATATCATTGACAATTTCCCTGTCTGTTTGTGCGGTAAAATTAAAGAAAAAAAATTAATATTCTTTCAAGTTAACTGATGACATCATTCTTTAAAATTCATGCCTATTTGATCTCATTTACAGCAATAAATTTGGGTCAATTATACCAAAAATGAAGGCAAGTCAAAAATTATCGAATGTCAAATTCAAAAAACCATGATATCGTATTGAACAATCACATCCTAACGACACCTGACAATTACCTTTTAAAGAGAAGTATATCTTGAAACTTTGATTTTTTTGAAGCAATTATTTCATCAATTTCCAATGATAAGGCTTGACCAGGCCATTGTTGATTTTTTTCCATAAACCAACCATCGACGATGAGATCTTTACAATTGATTCCTGCTACCGTTCCATTTTGTGCCATACTTTTTTCCTATGGCGGAACTAATATATTCTCGAGTATAGTAATAACATCATGAAAGACCACTGTCTAGTACACATAAGAAAAAAATTAACTCAATAGCTCCCCAGCTATTTTCAAAAATGTGAGTATTTTCCAGGATTACGTTTACGGCTTAAACATACTGTATCGCATAAACTAAAGCCTCCCAAAGATTGATTTTAGTCTCATTGGAAAGAGCATTCAATTTTCTTTAAGTGAGGAGTTAACCTTGTTAAACTTGCGGCCTCATTCCTTGCTAACCTCATTCACAGAATATTCTGGGATTGGTCCTCTAAGGGTTAACAGCAACATGAACTTGTAAAGGTACAGAAAAAACGTTTGCAGCTGAAAATTTATTTTATTTCATAAATATTTCCACTCCTAATTTCTCCTTTCCTCCTTTCCAATAAGGACCCTTAATAACGTCATAAAAGACTGAGTGACTTTCCAATAAGGACCCTTAATAACGTCATAAAAGACTGAGTGACTTTCCAATAAGGACCCTTAATAACGTCATAAAAGACTGAGTGACTTTATACACAAAAGAAGTAAGATTAAGTGCATTAGTAAAAA
The DNA here is from genome assembly GCA_025330745.1 of Cladonema radiatum. Taxonomy (NCBI): domain Eukaryota; kingdom Metazoa; phylum Cnidaria; class Hydrozoa; order Anthoathecata; family Cladonematidae; genus Cladonema; species Cladonema radiatum. The sequence goes on along the minus strand of JANSTP010264849.1, from coordinate 7,008 downwards.
AAAAATCTACCTCTGAATAATTAATTTCCATTGACCTTTTGGATTTGAATTACAACTTTTTCAAGAAAATGGTTCTTAATTTTAAATTTCTATTTCACTCAAGAGAAGGTATATTATTATCTTAAAAATATTCTTCTCAATATTCTAATTTTTCAAAATAATTATTTCCCGATAGCGCCTTGTCGAACCTCAAATATTTCAGATGAATATAAGTGAGAACCTGACCTATTCGGAAATGACAAGATGAACAGTGAAATTGAATTGTTCATATATATTTACAGCAAGTTCATATTTATTGTTTACAAAATAAGAAAAAAATAAACATAACTAAATCCAACAAGACAATAAAACAAATAAGACGATAATTTATACATTTAACTATAGTAATCTTACAAAATATATTGTCTCAAAAAACAAAAAATTAATTTAAAAATCATCTTGCGAGAAAAAACAAGTTCTTCGTTTCTTCGTTGTTTCTTCGTTTCAAAAATTCGAGAAAATTTAATGTAAAAGCTTTCACCAGGAAGTAACTGTAAAATATAAGAATGTGCTGACAAAGCATATTTTTCAAGATATCAACTAAACAAAAGAACCGAAAACAATAGAAAAGGAAATCCTAAAGATTTCACTGATAACAGTTAGAAATACAAATATTTTGTGGAAAAAATAAGAAATATATATCCTATAGTAGTGTTAATAAATAAAAATAGTGTTGAAGAAAAAAACTTCAACTTACTATATATAATGACCAGGGCTTAAAAACATTTTTTTCAACCACACCTGTCAAATAACAGGCATAATGACAGACATTGCTCAGACATTGCATAAAGATATTGCTCATCTCTACCGGTCAAACTTTCGCTACCTTTGAAAAATGATGATTTGAGCTGTAGCAAATAACGCTCACACAAATTAGCTTCATTGATTGTAGGAATTTGTAACAAAGGTTGCAGGAATATAGTGCAATTATATTAAGACAAGCGATAGGCAGAAAACCTATTATTATCATTTTCATGCCTGTCATGGACCCGTGTCAGACGCGCTATCTCAAGCCCTGATGACGATGAAATTTTAAAAATACAAATCAAATACAGGCTGAAATTTATTCAATTCATAACTTTCTTGTCCTTATATCAGACTATTCTCGATTTTTTAATTTGAAATTACACCCCAAATGTAAACCATAAATTTACTCTGTGTCTATACTAAACAAAGAAAAATAATTAAGTTTGTATATTAAATAAATTCATTCCAAAAACAATATAGTTGCATGCAATTAACTATGAATCTATACCCAATAACACTGTTGCCATAATAGCCATAGTACCATTTTCAAGTCGAATTTTCATAGTTTTTCAAATAAATTTTCTACTCTTTGTACAAACCATACCTTCCAGAACTACACACCAATAGGTCCCATACATAGTCTTTCAGGCCTTAATTTTTTAATTGTAGGTCTTTGGTCATTGACCAACAGTGAAAATGTTTTGAAGAACAAAATAAGATGTCCTTAGACTATTATATCTGATTGTAAATTGGGAATATTTCTTCCAAATTTGTTCCTCATAGGTTATGGCCAATAGTGAGCAAGAATGTATAGGACAAAAAGAATGGCAGGTGAAAATTTCTGAAAATAAGGTCCGCTAATGGTGAAGAATTTTGGTTCTGGGAATACTGTATCCAAAAGATTTAAAGCTACTATAAGAAATATAAAGATAACTCTAAAGTATCAGATTAATATCAGTTTGTTTGTTAATATCATAAAAGTCACTAAAATACAAAAAAATTGAAATGCCTTTTTTCCTACAAGCAAGAGAATTCTAACTTAGGTTCCTGACTAACAACCTTATTTTTAAACAAGCATCTTAAAAAATTTCTGCATGATTGTATGGTGCAATGCATAAATAATATATAGTTGATAATAAAACTTTATGGATCACTTTTTCTAAAAACTAACACGCCCTCGATCTTTTGAATAACCCAAATCTGAAGAGTTATGAAGAGTTGACACAGCACCAATATACACTTCAAGAAACAATGGAGCAACCGCAACTTCAAACACCGCCCCAGATGCTTGAACAAGATCAATAAGGGCTTTCTTGAAATCTTCGTAAACCATGAAAGATGGAACTTCATCCAAATGAAAACCAGCTTTGTGAAGAGTTAATGTAACATATGACGGACTGTTGAAGAATGGACTGAAACGTTGCCATCTAGTGAGAACTTCATTTTTATTCCATGATATTCTAATGCCGGTTTGATGAGCTCGGGCCCTGATGAAATTCAAATATTCATTAAATTGTATGATGTAAACACTAAGCACTTTATTCAAGACTGTATTGTAAGATTTGCCTTTCATAAACCTGTTGATCTAGAACCAATATGCAAACCAGTATCAAAAAAGTTTGCTGTTACCTAAAACAAGTCTATCATAATAATGATGGAAATTACCTACATATCGTAATGCTTCATATAAATACCCCCCCCCTCCTAAAAATAATATTTAGAATAAACACCCTCTTTAATAGATGCTTCCCTCAAATAGAGACCACCTAAGAGGGATGTTTATTCAAAAACTAGCCTTATTTTTTCTTTTTTGGCTTTGTTGTTATTTAAGAAAAAGACATGAAAAAATATTCAATTAATTGCCCCTTTTAAAAACACGCCCATATAAAGCAAAAGATTCAATAAACACTGGGCGTCTATTCAAAGCATTGGGATATGAATGAAGAGGCAAGGTCCATGTGGTGTAAAATATCAGTTCTTAATTAAAGTCTAATAAAACCATTGAGTAAACATGTTCTTTCATGGAATTTTTAACCCTCACAAGATCCGATTAATTGACCTTAAAAAATTTCTTTTGGTTGTTAAAAACACTACTACATAGTAAAACATTACTGGCATATGTTCCCATAGACAACTTACATAGTCATGCTTTTCTCTGGATATTCGAACTGACCACCTTGTATCTTATCAATCATATGCAACTGAATTCTTTTGCATTCTTCAATTCTTTGCGCAACAAAGTTATATCTCACCAACATCATGTGTGTATTCGTTAATATTATGATACGTTCTTTTTCATGGTCCCAATGATCTATTCTAAATTCACAAACAATGAATAAAATTTGGCTTAAAGAGGCACTATCAGATTTTTTCTGATTTACAGACTGGCATACTTGGCTTGTATAGTATTCAGAAAAACATTTTTTTGGCCCAAATTCCATTGAAAAGGGGGTGAAATGGATCTTTTCCCCAAAAAAACAACTATTTTTGTTAAAAGAAATCGGCAAAAAGCAAGCCGCTCTGCTTATACTAATTTTCAAAAGAAGATATAATAATATTCTGTGAGAGATATTTTCACTGTTTTTGGCCCAAATCAATGTTTTTTTAAAATAAGAAATATAGTTTTGAAATAAGCGTCAGTTATAGATTACATCTATGGCGAATTTACAATATAACATTTTCTTAAAATTTTTATTGTAAGCAGGTGGGATGGGCATGTTTTAGAGAAATTTTGGGATTCTTTTACCACAGTTTTAAGCTAAAATTTATGTGCTTAAACCAACATTAATGTAGGCAGAAGCGCCAAAATTGAGACTCTATCTGAATAAAAAACTGTAGCTGTGGCTGTATAAAATACTTTGGTAAGCTACAAAACTTCAAGGAAAAGATTTTAGCTGGAAAAACTCTGGCTTATTGCTGAAAAATATGAAAAAATGAACCCGTTACAAAGTTGTTAAAGAAATTCGTATTTTGTAAAGCACTTTATATAATTAAGTTTTTTTCATTCCGATTATTTGCAAATACAGTTTTTAATTCCTCAGTATTCCTCAGTCTGCCCTGCTTTTTCAGGTTTTTTCTGCCGAGTTTGAATGGTCATTAGGCATGATATTTATTTACATTTCTGAAAACAATAGATTCTTGAAGTTTTGATCTTAAAACTTTAAAAAAATATCAAACTGGTTTGATATTTCTACAACTTTTTTTAATCTTTTAACAGCAGGAGTCCTTAAAATTTTAGCCTTAAAACTCAAGTTTTAACTTAAAAGTTTTGAATTTTTGATCTAGACGTTTTACGTTTCACTAGCTTAAAATAAAAACTTTTCGGAAATGTTATAGTGAAAATAGGCCATTAAAATTTTACTCATAAAATTTGAGTTTTTACTTAAAAGTTTTGAATTTTAGTGTTAAAACTTTTATATTCCATACGCTTAAAAGAAAAAAAGTATGCAACTTATATTTGATGCAATTACAAATATCATTGATCAGAACATCAACGTAAAATTGGGAACTTACTCAGCCATTAACCATGCTGAATGAAACGTACCATCAACCAAAGGTTTAATGTATCGCTTGATGTCTTCTACAGCGTGATCAAAATTGCCAGGCTGTAAAAAAATGATACTTTTATTTTTCAAAAAATTACTAGCAGTAAGTTAAACATATAAGATTTCGGTATAATAATATATGAGTTTCCGCAAGTTTCTAGACTTTACCCTGTGGTTTTAAAGTCTAAACTTAAGTTTAAAATAAACAGGCAGAATAAGGAATCAAATTGAGGTAGGAAACCAAATGACACAACAAAATAATACGTAGGCAAAGTAGGTAGGTTTATTTTGATAGCATTTAAAGATAAACTTTCAATTCAAATTAAAAAAAGAGAAAAACAAATGAAAGTTCAGACATCTTAATTCCTGATTTTTGTAAAATAATATAAGGTATTTTTGACAATACAAAATCCGTAAAATAATTGTACAAATATTAAACAACTCGAAATTTTTACCTAAATCGGAAGTAAGGTTTGAAGTGAGATTCCGAAGTGAAAATATAAGTTGAGTTCATATGAAAGAGACAATGAACGCCAGTTTTTATCTCATCTCAATCGGACTATTTGTCCTCGAGATATTTGAGTGTAATGATTTGCCATTTGGGAAATTTCCCTATAAAGTTGAAAAATTTAAGATGTCATCAAGTGTGTAGAAAAAATGCCCCAATCTTGAATGTTAAATATCCCAGGTTATAATACAATATCATGAATGAGAATTTACACAAAGGTAGTGCCCCTCCCCCCCCCAATATGAAAATTTCAATTGCAACAGAATTCTTTCACTATAGTTTTTACTTCACCAGTTCCAGGACCTTTTTCGTTTTAGGATCATACTCAATATCTCCCCAACAAAGCTTTTTTTCAACAAATGAACTCTTTTTTTCAGTTCGGGACCTTTCAAATAATTTTGAATATAAAAAATAATTTTCAGAAATATTCCCATAGCTTGAAATTGAGGACAGCATGATTTTTAAAGGGGGCCTGGGGCTAGTGACTCAAAGCTCATTCGTAAAAGATTTTATTGCAGAAGAATTGTAATAAACATCTACTGCCTCTACATGAAAGTTTTTAATTTGAAAGAACTATCACCACCTGAGATATTTAGTATTCAAAATCAGGGTAATTTTTCTATACACGACTGTAGGTGACATAACAAGTTCTCCTACATTTTAGGGAAATTCCCAAGGTGACAAATCTTTAAGCTCAAACATCTCGAGAATGAAAAGTCGAATTGAGTCGAAATAAAAAGCGGTGTTCATGATTTTTTCTCCTCTTTCATATGAACCCAATTTATATCTTCACCTCAGAATCCCTTTAAACCATGTCTCTAACCCTAAAATATTTGAAAAGTTGAATATTAATAAAAATACTCTTGAATATTTCTTTGCATGAAATATAAAATTACTGAAACTAGTATTTGTGATGTCATAATTGCAATCTTGCAAGTCATAAAGATAGAGGTAAATTTTTAAAACTTTGGGATTAACCATACATATTGTGATCTAGCAGCACTGATTTGTCTTTTTTCGCAATGTATTCTTTTGTACTTAAATATCAATATCTATCCAATTCAACCAATTTTTTCATTGCTTTCAAAACATGATATGATATGTGTGACATTATAATTTAAGAATTTCAGAAACCTTTTTAGCTAATAAAATAATTGAATGTTTGACACAAAATATGGTTTTGAAATACTATCCTCTCTCAAATACAGTAAGCCTATAAAAAAGGTGTGATTTTCTAGACCTCAGTTCACCTTTATAACATACTTTGAGTATGTGCTGCAAATCAGTCATTCTGGTTGATTTGACAAGTGTTATATATTGTATGGGCTATTCTATCGAACCACTGTAAACTTTCTTTTATTTCAAGTGCTAAAAATGTCCAATGTACTTGCCTCCTGGCATGGCATTCTAAAGGGAGATTAAAGGCTTAATGTAAACAATCGTTGGGAAAATGTAAAGTTTCTACTTCAGTCAGTTTAATTTTAGGTATATTAAGTTTTTGATTAAAAACTAAATAAAAATTGTCAATACTAACACATGAAAAATACCACAAAAACCATTTCAACTTATTTTCTAGAAACAAATTTTAAAGAACAGGCAATTTACTTAAAATATCTTTGCTCATTGTTTTTCCATTGTCGCAATTAGTTCTATTTCAACAAAAATGTAAATTTTTTGGCAACGTGTGATCAAAAACTATTCCAAAAAATATTTAGCATAAAAATTTATATATTTAAATATTTATTCACACAATAATTTTCAAAATACTTTTATGAAACACCGTAAATCCTCTAATAAATTCCGGTTGTTATAATCACTGGAATGAGCCAAAATCACCTAGAATCAGCCAAAACCAGCCAAAACAATCCAAAGTCAACCAAAACAATCCAAAATCATCAATTGGAATCAGGTATTGCAAGTTTGTGAAGGAAAATGTTAGTTTCCAAAAATTATTCTGTTGACAGATATTTGTCAGTTCTGGTCCTCATTGTAGTCATAATTTTAAAGATTACTAATGTTGATTTTTTAAAAAATCAGAAGCTGGTGAATTCTAGTTTTTACAAAGAGTACAGCTCTATAAAAATTTTAGGATTTTTTTTTTATTAAATAGCTAAATAATTTCTCAAAAGAGACCTGAAATCGTAAAACTTTTGTCTCATTTCCATTAAA
>JANSTP010264827.1:0-10944 GCA_025330745.1 Cladonema radiatum | reverse complement strand
TTCTTTACACGATCTGAAGTCGGACCACCTTCAAACCAATTAAAAAAACCTCCTCGATAAAAACAATCCGCTGCTTTATCTTTTGGTAGGATTGTATAGAGATGGCCATTGTTTTCTCCTGTTTCTTGAATGGCATGTGCAAAAAAAGCTGCTAAATCTCTTTTGTATGTTTCTTGGGGTGTATAACTGGTGCTTAATTTTTTACCCTCAGGGTCTTTCGTCACGTGTTCCGTACCAAATTTTGGGAAGTACCTTGCTGCAATGACGAAGGCTTTGTAGTTGTAAGGTCGACATTTTGAAGGTCCCCAACCAAGATTTGCTTTTGGGAACAAATCGTCGAACATTTGTTTTGTAAACCATGATTCAATGCCGGATTTCGGTTTATTTAACGGGTCTTTTGGATTATTGCAAGAACTCGGTGGAGCTTTACCAAATTTTTGCCATTCTGGGCAATTTGTGCATGCACAAATCCCTATCAACAGTACTCCTGAAAAGAAGTTTTAACAAGTTTTGTAGGCTTTATAGCGTTTTAAGCACATTTTTGAACATTTACTGCGTGTTAATAAGGACTAAAACCACTCAAACAGCTTAAAAACTTAGTATGCTAATAACAGAAGCACTTTGCAACACTTAAGTTTTGAAAATTTTAAAAAGTTACGGAATTAAGTACTTTGAGTACCTTCAGCATTTAAACACTTAAAAACATTTAAGCACGTAAAGACACAAACAGGGCAATTTACGGGTAGTGTCCTAACTCAATTAACTTCGATGGGCAAAAAAATAAACTGAATATGATTTTTGATTGGCTGCCGACAAGAAATTGACCCAAAAAAACAAGACTAATGCCATAACAAGAAAAATGCCACTAAAGCACTAAGATAGCCAGATTAAGGAAATAATTCGATCTTACCTACAGTGAGCTGAATCATAGCTTTTTGAGAAAGATATATAAAGTTTCTTCAATTTTCATAATTATAGAGAAGCAGAAAAATAATCATTCAAGCAGTTCGTAAATGTAAACAAAGCAATTTCAACAATTTATTCGGTTTTAAGTTCTCAACCATATGGTTAAGCAAATAAAAACGCTAGCAAATAAACTTGATGTATGTCTGAGCTCTGAGCTGCACTTCAGAAGCATTCAATGTAGCCTTTCTTTCAAAAAGCCGTTCTGTAGACATTTCTAGCTGTGGAAATAGAACGGTTCTAGCGGCAACTTTTCGAGCAAAAAAATAAAACGTCAGCTGAAACTAGGAACAGTCCTAAAGATGGAAAATGTTCTAAACCTTTCCCAGCTAGCCAAAAACCCAGCTCTTTCAGAAGATAAAATTTTGAAGATTGTTTAGCTGGAAATAAGAGCAGCTTTAAATGGTGAGAACTTTTAGATTTTAGTATGTTTGCTCTAAAAGTAGGGCCATTCTTATGCCAATGGTCCAAAATGAGTTTAAAATCTTTCAGCTTGCTAATTAAGAATATTTTTCTTCTCTTGAATGGCCACACTGGATGATGCTTCTGTACAGTTTAGTAGCTGCGTTATTGCTTACACTGTTAATTAGCTCTCTCCCAACTATCGGGCGGCGCTGCGTGCGGCTAGTCCATTTATAAAAAAACTAGGGACAACGTTTTTCAGAAAATTAAATCTCATTTGCTGTAAAGAGCAATTAACATTTAAATAACCGAACCTATTTTTATCTCATTGGTTAATAATTAACGCTTGAAGTAATAACTTTCGAGAACTCCAACACTACTTGATAGCTTTAGTTCATAACGAAGAAATGAACATAAATAAGTCAGGGGCGGGAGTTTTTAGCAACAAACTCATATAGCTATAGGTCTTGGTATGTTAAGGTTTTTTTTAAAAAAGAAGCTTTAAAAAGGTTTTTTAAAATTTTTGTCTGTAATTTTTGGTCCAAAGAGGATCTTGAAGTTAGTTAACATGGCAACCGGTTAAGCTTTTTTAAAAATGTTTTTCTTCAGAATATAACTCTTCAAACAAACTGCTATCTTAAGCCTGGAAAGAATTTGTCTCCTCCCCTCTTCACCGTCTGAACCACATACGTTGGCATAAATTTTTATAAGAATTTATACTAAAAGGTACTTTCTGGCATTGTCTCACCTGGCTTATAAACAAAGATACAAAAGACATTAGCCTAGTATAGGTAAAAACAAACATTTTACTCAATCGTCACCACTGAGTTTTATGATTTTCAGCACATCGTGTAATACATGCTTTTTTATAAGAAACCAGTTTATTAGAAACTTAGAAACTTTTGGAACAAGGAAAATGTAGCTAGGTAGTTCTTGCAGAGAAACCTTTTGCAGACAATCACTGTTAAATTAAGTTGAAGATAGCGACATAGAATAAATACGCCATGCTTATAATCTTTTTTGCATATAACGTATAAACCACAAGACCAAATACTATATTTGATTTTAAGCAAAACAAAGCTAAGAAGTTTTAGGGGTAAGAAGCATTTCAGGAATAAAACAAATGGAAGTTCGTCTCTTGTTTCTTCGACACAGGTTTCTTCAGCCTCATTCATTGGGCTTCTTATTTTATCCCATGGGAAACTGGGAACAAGTTTGCTTTTTCTTCTCTTGATTTTTACGTTGGTTTGGGAAGACTATTGAGTTGGTATAAATGTCTAGAATACTCAATACCTTTTTTCACAATTGTAGAAAAATGAAGACCTTTTTCCTTTATAAATTTGTTTCGAATTTATTTCATTTCAAATTCGTTTTTCTGTTTGGATTTTTAAGAACTAAATTTTGTTCTTTTCTAACAAATCTAAATCTATATAATAGGACATGCAACATCAATATTTTATTAAATATTCGATTATCATAGAGTTTGACCACAGTTTACCGTACAAAAAACGAAGCTTCGTTTTTCTCAAATTTCAGCTCTTTGGATGTTCCTAAAACTCTACGGAAAAGACTAATACACGGATTAAACCTTATCTAACACATTTTAGAAACAAAACCCAATTTTACAAATTATGATAAAAATGAGCTTTATGTCAAAAATTCAGCTTGTCGATTCTATGATTTGTATTTCGAACATCCTTGATCCCTCCATCCCTTCTGGTAAAGCTCTTCACACCATTTTTTATTAGCCTCGTTTGCTGCCGAATGATGTGGCATTATTTTCGGATCATATGCTGGTATATATCCTTGGTATGTTTGTGTGGCACACTCGCATGGTTTCGATGGGTCCCACGAGGTGGCCCAATTAGCATCCCACGAATTGGCAACTTTTCTACCATCTGGAAACTTGAAGGACTTCAAACCTCTATTAAACTTGTTGCATGATAATGTTTTCGCCTCGCCATCATTGAAACGAACTTTGAAGTATTTTGTAAACCAGCGGAACGCCTTGATACGCCTACTCTCGCCAGCACCACCAGGTTCTGTTCGATCTTCACCGTTACATTCTCTATTTATAACCAATGAGGTTGGTCCAAATACACCTCCTAATTGATAAAAAAAAATAAGTAAATATCTAAACGTTTAAATGATTTCAAAGTTTTCAATACAATTACTAAAGTAATTATAAAAATCCTGGACACAAATTGTAGCAAAAGCACAAAACCCCCTCCTCCCTCTATGGAATGTTGTCTAGTGAAAGAAAACTTTGACAAAAAGTCATGAAAACCAACATAGAACACGAGGGGAATGGGAATCTTTCTTTCATCTTAAATATACCTCTTTATGTTTAAAAATTTGATCAAAAAAATTTGACCCCCCACCCAACCTGTCCAGAAGCCATTGTTCATAACCACCCCCTCATTTTTGATTATTGAATTTTCCCAATAAACCCTCACGCTATTATTTTGGGGATGAATTCAGAGCGTAAATGTGTTCAGTCTGTTGTACCAAGACAACACCAATCATTTGACGTCATCTATTTGCCTTTAGAGAGACGTCATGACGTGAAAATGACGTTTTTGCCAATATTTTGGTTTTTTCCTGATATCGAATGATCGCCTGGGAAAAATCGGTGAAGTCATCATCCAAATTTTTTTACATAAATCAGTTTCTAAAGGGTTGTTCTACAACTGCTTTGTATTTTCGAAATTCTGGGGGGCGGGGGGGGGCGGGGTTTAACGCTAAAAAGCCTGGTCTGGATAGGGTTAAGATTTTCGTCATAATATTTTGTCCATGATTGTGGTAAGGTAGAAATGAAAATGTTTAATAGGGGTTTCGAGCTGTGTTTAACTAAAAGATTGAAATGAAAACCCATAAACTAGTACTTATTATTCTCTATTACTGACATCGGAAACCATGTAGTTTTATTACATCAAAATAAGGTCAAGATAATATAATCTTAATACATAAAAAAATCATGAACTATATTAAGAAGTATAGTATAGAACGAAGAGATAATTGATTTAGAACTTATTTTTTACCAGTATATCCTGGATCGGGTGAAACCCAGTTTCCTATAACAATATCATGCATTGAAGGCTTGGGACTTTGAGGTGTCATATAAAACCAAAGTGAAGCCAAAACACTTAATGGAGGATCCGTTTTCGTCATAACCAAATTCGGGTTTTCCATGATATCAATCGGTTTTCCATTGTGGGTAATTCCTTGTTGTTGTAAGAAGCGATTGAACAAACCATAATTGTAATTGTAAGATATCTGAATGGCACCACGCCCAAAGTAACACCCCTGTAATGAAACGTTGATAATCTTTATTGATGATAAATTAATAACAAGATTGTACTAAGCATGTCCATTCTTCAAGTCCTGCAGTTTCCTCCGTAGTGAAACACCCATGTCTCATGATTCTGGCGAGGGGATGTTTGAAACTACAGGGCGAGGGAAATTTTCGCGGCATTTACCGGCAAAGTAATGGAAGAGAAGAGTTTTTGAAGAAACTCAAGGGAAGAGATTTTTGATTTCTTTTCTACGACAGGGACGTAATAAAGAAAAAAAGAAGAAATCACAACACCAGATCGACTTGCAACAATTTAAGGCAGTTGAGGATAATTTTTGAATTTGAATGGATTAACCATGCTAAAGCAAAATTTATACGAAAAGTGAAACTTATTATATTTAGAGGGAAACATCTTTGCACATATTCTTACCCTATGATAACTACCCTGGGTTCCTTTTGCACATGGATAAAACCATTTTGTGTTTGATCCCTGGTCACAGTATCTTGCTCCTGCCGTACAATATTCGCCATCCTTAGGATCCAGTCCCTCATTTTTCACAAAGGGCGACTTTGGACCACCTTCGAACCAATTGAAAAAACCTCCTCGGTAAAAGCAATCTGCTGCTTGATCTGCTGGTAGAGTTTTATATAGATGGCCATCATTTTCACCAGTTTCTTGAATGGCATGCGAAAAGAAAGCTGCTAGATCTCTTCTGTATGTTTCTTGTGGTGTATAACTGGTTTTTAATGGTCTTCCCTCTGGGTCTTTGGTCACGTGCTCAGTACCGAATTTCGGGAAGTACCTTGCTGCAATGACAAAAGCTTTGTAATTGTACGGTCGGCATTCCGAAGGTCCCCAACCAAGATTTGATTTCGGGAACAAATCCGCGAACATTTCTTTCGTAAACCATGATTCAATACCAGATTTCGGTTTCTTTAACGGGTCTGTTGGCGTTCTGCAAGAAGTTGGCGGTGCTTTGCCATATTTCAGCCAGTCTGGGCAATTAAAGCCAAAAGCAAGCCCAACAAGGCAAAATCCTAAAGGAAACCAGGTGTGGTTGTGAAACTTTGAAAATTCTATTAACAATTCAGCATGATGAAAGTATCATTTTTCCAGCAGAGGAACCAGTAAAATTGAATGAAACTTGGTCTAAACCTGAAGTGATTGTTTGAACATTTTTTGTGATTCTTACATCAAAATCCTAAACCATCAGGGATTTTAAAAAGATCTTTTGTTTCTATAAAATCAATCCTGATGCAATTATTTTATGCAAACGTTTTATTTCATAAAATATATGTAAAGGTAAGTATTTATGGAAAGTCTCTCTGTCCGTCGTAACAGATTTTTTGCTAAGAAGCTGTCGATGAAAAAAAAAGTAAAGAATGTCATTTACGCCGCATAAAGTTTAACATAAAAAAGAAAAAAAAAAAGAATGGTTAAACTTACCTATGACAACTTGCCGAAACATCATGCCAAGATTAATGGGGAAACTAAAAATCTTTTTCTTATCTTCATAAATTTATGGAATTCTACAAGGGGGTTATTATTGCTCGAGAATGCTCCCTATGATAAGAAAAGTTTATCAAAACGTTTCTCAGTGACCCCCCTTGGGAGACAGAAAAAACGTAAGTTTTGAAACTTTGTTTGAACAGACAATTCACCCCATAGATTCAGCTGTTTAAAAAATTTGAAAAAATTTAATAAAATGAAAACTGATATTTCAATAAAGATTTAAAAGATTGAGTTTGTAACATGTCGGATGACGTGCGACAGTACGAGACGTGCGATATCTGGCGACATGCCATCTGACGTGTTACTTTCAATGCGATTTGATGTTCAATTCATTATCTTCTAGAGGAATTCCGAACACTTTTAGGAACAGCCAAAAACACTTTTTCTTTTACAAGAACATTTTTATGAGTAAACGATAACGTAAAAAGACAAACTGGGCAGACGAATAAAGTACAGGTACAATTATAGGTGGGTAATTGTAGGTACAATTATAAAGAAAACAAACTTGTGTAGGTTTCACAAGTAAGCAAAAATTATTTTGCCAGTTTCACAAACTGCAAAAACAACCTGTTTAGCATTCTCGAAATAAATATTAGAATATTTTGAGAAGAGTTCAGCATATTATTTGTTATATAAAAGAAGAACCCAGCACGGGTCGAAGCTCACTACTGGTCCTTATAAAATCAGCGTGCAAATTCCAAATCTATTTTAATGTATTGTAAATTATAGTCAAACCAAGTCTATTTTACTGACTTATATATCATAGTCGCGTTCTGCGCAAATCTCGATACAGTAAATTTAATCAGAGAGAGAGAGAGAGTAAGTAAACACGAAAGATCAGCATACGTTTTTTACAATTCAACCAACCCTCAGTCAACCCTCAAAGTAAATAAAAATTAGAAACCTGAGGACCATACCTCAAACTGTATTGAATTAAATTGATAGTTTTGTTGAAAAAGGTTTTTGTCAGGATTTCATTTCTTTGGCATATTGATTTCCTAAAAGCTCAGTTTTCCATTTTGGACCCTATTTTGTTTTCAAGTTTCCAAAAATAAAAGCGTTTTAAGAAAAATCTCTATCTCTAATCTAATACGGTCCTACGTATTTGATATGCAACTGCTTGGCAATTTTAAGTCCGAAATTCTAAAAAATATAAACAAATCTAAAGGCTTAGTTAAAACATAGCCTAAAGGATTGCCCTCAAAAAAAATTTTTTTCGGTCTTTTGCCTACAGAAACATAACTGAGAAAAAAGAGAAAATATTTTCTCTTAAGTTTTATAAACATTACCACCACCTCTGTTAGACTATTTGATTGGGTTTTGATTAAATGAAAAAACCAAAATATCCTCCGTGAATGTCAAGCTATTGATGTTGAAAACAGCAGCAGTTTTTTGTAGATAAAAAACGTTTTAGCCAAATATCAGCAAAGCGTGACTGAATAATTTCTGTATCTGCATTTTCTGTATAGGTCGCCAGTTTAAGCAGTACTGGCTTCTAAGCAACTTTCAGTATTTCAAAAAATTGCTTTTTTTACATGAAAAACGAATTTAGAAAACGCCCAATCTTAAGACTCAGAGAACTTGTTCAAGTTTTCAGAATATACTGAATATTACTTGACACCTTCTAGGTATTTGCAATTTTTATGATCTGTAATTTTACTGCAGAATTTGCTCAATCAATGTATAAGCAATTTTTAGTATTGAAATTACAAAATCTCAGAAGCAGCTGGTAGCACTGACCACAAACCTTAGTTCCTTACCAAAATTGTAATAAGCTTTTTAACTGGAAATTGTCTCTTGGACAATGTTGTATACCAACATATGTAACTGCAATTTGTAACAGATTGGAAAACATTGGCAGAATAAAATTTTGCAGATTAATAGTTCTTCAATGTTTTTTTTTGCAGAGTTTTGTTTTGTCGATTTGGAAAAAAATATTGAAGGTAAGTTTCGAGGAAAAGTCTTTAGTAAAAGTTGCAAGTCGCAACGTTCTCAAGTTATTAGGTTTTATAAAGTTACTGGAAGCTATCTTATGACCTACAAAATATTGTGAAAGAGGCCGTTCTCTTGAAATAATTTATTAATTTGTTGGTATTGTGAAAGGAGAATTAAGGTAACCACATAAAGGATCAACCTTGTTCCTACGACGTCTATTTCCTTGTGTCGCTGTACAAGGAATAGGGGTCTGGGACCGAAGTGGCATAGGAGATTTTCTTATACCTGAAAAAAACTTTATGATTCAATTAAATTAAATTATTTATTTTTAAATGCTGTTTGAAAAACAGTCTGGTGGAGAAAACTTCATAATATTTACAAAAACCTTCATCAGAACACCTTATCCCTTGACTTTCTCCAAAGCTTCAAGTGAAAACATTTAAACATAAATTATAACCTCGGTTAAAAAATTCTTGCGCTAAAATATGATAGATAAAAGATGGATTTGTTAAGCTATGCAATATTTGCAGAACTAATATTTGAAATCAAATCTTCATTACCTTATAAAAATTGAAAACAACAAATATGTTAATAAAAATGAAGACACGACGCTCGAAAATCTTGGACAAACACAATGTTCATTCGAATGTTTCAATAAAAATTTCACTCATTTTAACACAAATTCTGACGGTACAGAAAAAGGACAATGTAAATGTTTTTTAAATAATACCGATGCAAGCATTGAAAATCGTTCTGGATGGAAGCTCATATCGAAACTGGTAAGTACAAGTACTGCGTCAATTCTACAGTTCAATTATTCAGACTATAGCAATTGGATTTTAATCTTTCTTTCTGAAAAAATAAATATCTTTGACCGGTCTTTGGCGTATTGAATTATATGAGTTCCACTGGCATTTGTCTTACTGACATTTTTCATAAGAATTTCTGTTTCAACCTCTTTAATGAATTCTTGGCAAGAAAAGAATCATCGTAATTTGTATCTACTAACAACTGTACTTTTTTCATAGGTGATTGAAGAAGTGGTATATCCCAAACTACCAATTTGTAAGTATCTTTTCTTTTTATTCAGGCTGAAACTATTTTTTTTTTTTTTTTCATTTACCGTAGTATTAATGTTTTTAATTTGATTTATTTTGAGAATTAATGGTATGCGGTAGACAGGGCCCAAGCCACGAAAGTAAAAGTGGAGGGGCCAAATAAAGGCCGTAGGCTTTTCCTCACGCCGGAGGAGTGAAAAATACAGCAGGAAGTTTTTTGGGGGAGTGCTGTAAGCCCCCACCTTCTACGGGTCTAGGGCAGAGCCCTGGTGGGGGACCTGGGGGCGAAGCCCCCGGGAAGCTTCAGCATTTTACTTTTTTGATAGTCCTCGTTTAGCTTAAACTTAACTCTGTTTTTGTTCTGTTTTTAGTGCTGTATAATGCAGACGCCTTCATTATTGGGTAATCTCACCCCAAGAACTCTATGGTAAAGTCTTTTCGGTAGAGACTGCGTATGAATCACAGCGAGCGGAAAGTCTAGCAAAGGCTATGTATTTGATTGATTTCTTACAAGAAGCGTGGGGCCAAACTATACACTGATTTCGCTAAAATTTTTGAGATTTTGCCAGCTTTAGATTGGCTAAAATGTACTGATTTTTTAACTTTGTTGAAGGAGATTATTATGATTTTATGCACTCGCACGCGCACGCCCACGCTCCTGTTGTATTTATTATCATCATAGTTTCCAATGTGCAATGACGGAAAAAAAACTTTTTATTAGAAAAAAACATGGGCCCCCTGGCAGCCCCCGGTAGCGTGGGCCCTGAGGCAATGAATCATTTGTTACAACTCACCTTTTACTTTTGTGTCTGTAACTCCAGAACGACTAATTTTTTGTCACTAAATGTTGTAATTTTATTATTTGAGAAAAAAACGATTGCAAACCGAAATTGCTTACAATGAATTCACACTTAGCTACCTCTCAGAAACAGTTTAGAACAAACATTCTACGTGAAACTAGATTGTCAGATATACATTCTATAATTTCTTATATAGTAACAATATTGCCTAGTTCATACTACATTTTTGTGTATCGTGTAGCTCCTGTTGTCTTTTCCTTTGAGTCGTGCCCTGGTTGGCCGAAATATGGAAATGGGCCACAACGTTCTTGTTCTGGACCAAGTGACCTGTTAAAGAAACCTCCAGTATTGTTGGAAAATTGGTTTACAAAAGAAATGTTCGACGATTTGTTCCCAAAAGCAAATCTTGGATGGGGTCCATCAAAATGTAGCCCCTACTACTATGAAGCTTTTGTCATAGCGGCAAGATACTTTCCCACATTCGGTAATGAGTACGCGACAACTGACCCACTTGGTGGAAGTCTAGTGCATACATACACTCCTCGTGAGACGTACAGGCGAGATGAGGAAGCGTTACTCGCGCACGCTGTTCAGATAACCGGCGAAAACAACGTTAAAATATTTTCAAAAATTAATGAGAATTGAACTCTTGCCGACAACTGCTTCTTTCGTGGTGGTTTTTACAACTGGTTGGAGGGTGGTAAGTTGACAACAAGTGTTTCTATATGTGTTACCTATAACGTTTATATTCCAGTTGTAATTCCATTAAACAAATTCTAGATGGATTTTCTTCCCACAGCATCTACAGAATAAGTGTCTAAACCAGACCAATCAGTTTTAACTGCGAAAATTTTATCTTCTCAAGAAAAGAATACTTTTAACATAGTGGCCTGGTTTAATCCAGGCCCGTAGCTGAACTAAAAGACTTAGAGGGGCTATTAGCGTCTAAATATTTTACCAGGGGGGCTAAGTAACAAA
>JANSTP010264816.1:0-10945 GCA_025330745.1 Cladonema radiatum | reverse complement strand
TTTGAATCTGACGAATCTACACGACAACAAAACTTTAAGTGAAATAGAATTTGTGCAATTATTTGCCATGCAAGCCTGTGCATTTTCTGATAGCTTCTCGATAAGTATAGTTCAATAGCACACTTTTTTTAACTGGGTCACACCATTTTTTCATTCTAAGCAACCATATTTGTAAGACTCGCAGCAAAACAGATGAAAGATTTTTTAAAGTATCTAACTACATGATGAACCAAGTTGGCTGTGTTTCTGTGTTTCTTTGTGAAAAAATAACCCACTTATTAGAATTCTGAAGCATTAGTTTGATAAACCTTCTAGTGGGAGGAGGCTCACTCCGTTTATCCAAGTATTTAATATTTCATTGGAAGAAGGTGTTGATCTTTAAATCACTGTTAGTTTCTTTTTCTCATATTTAGTTGCGTGGAAACGCTGAATTTTACGATCGCGCATTAAATCGATTTGCTGCTGTCATGACGTCACAATCGCTATCAAAAGTTTCAAGCAATGCGAAAAGTAAAAATGGACGTTCATCTGTTTTCCACAAATTCATCACTGATTACGCAGAAATTCTTTGTTCCCAATATTCAAATATTAAATAGCTAATTTTTTTGTGAGTTCTTTAATATTTGCATTTTCTGTCAGTATAATTTATCAAGTTGTTCTTGACATAATTTTTTTATTGTAGAAATTGTTCTTTCAATTGATATTCATAGATGAATTTAACTTTTTTTACTTGTGCATTTAACTTACGATATTGTCATCGTCTCTCTTGACAATACCGTCGTCTTGATGGTAGATAGGTTTTTTTAACATGAATGTTTTTTCCATGCTTAATTTGAACAAAAACATTGCTAGTTTTATGAACGCTTTTTGAAATATGGACAAATATTCTATTTCAGCAAAGTTAGAGCTGCACTTTCAATAAGTCGATTGTTCCGTGTGTGAAGTTTTTTGGATAATCTAACATAATTGGTCCAGAGATCAAACTTAATTCGATTTTGAATTCTGATAGAACTTACATTATCGTTAAAAAAACGGCAGTGACTAAGAAAACGTTTTGCTGACGCTTATTATCCTACCAAATCTTTTTACCGATTTTTTTATCTGTTTTTTTCCGAGGGGGGAGAAGGGGGAATTTAAATGGAGAAGAGATAGCATACACTCATCTATTCAAGTTTTAAGCAAATCTTAGGAAAATATCATCAAAGAGTAACTATAATCTGCGATTTAGTCGATACAAAGTGGACAATTTTTGTCGAAGTGACTAATTTTTTTGCCGACCAAGTTTTCTGCCCACTTTTTTTTACCGATAAGGTATGGAATTGAATCATCGAAAAACGTCAGGATTGGCAGTTTAACATCGGTGGTAGCTATTTCTTATTCAATGATGTTTTTTCTTGTTATTTATTTTATTGGTTTTTAATGAATGTTGATTAGGTCTTGTTTCAAACGCCCATTCATTGGCGTTTGAAACAGCCGCTTTAATCGGGCGTTGTTTGAGACACGCCCTATATAATTTATTGTAAGTACTATTAATTTTTTTATTCGGAAGAATTGAAAGGAAAGTTTGTAGATTGCTGTTCATACGTGAATATTTTTTACTTGCAACGTGTAAATTTATGACCATCTATATTGTACAAGATTTTGAACGCTATTTATTATTGTCGTCATGGCAACGTGTACATATTTATATTTAACACAACAAAAGTTAAGAAAAACATCTTGGAGATAATGATTTTGTTTTGAATTGAATTCCTACCAAATGGAAATGGCCTTTTTGAATCCCCGATTCCCAAGGTAAAAACGCGAACAAGATGACATAACAAGTCTATAAAAGCAGAGAGCATTTTCTCGAAAAATGTTCTGACCGATAGCATATCAGGTCAGTTATTTCAATTTCGAACAAAAATCTCAGCACATAAAAACTCAACCTCGATCCCAAGCTTCTTTCTTTGTTCCGCAGTCTTATTCTCCGCAGCACAAGGAAAGAAGCAAATAAGGTTGATAAAAACCCAACATTTTTGATTATTTGGTTTTTCTTCCAGGAAATGGTGATGTGACACACTTTCATTTCTTTTAATAAACATATCCTCCCTTTTTTAAGACACTCAATACACGTTTCTTTTATAAGCAATCGGTTTATAAGCAACCAGTACTGACCTCGAATTTTCGAAGCAACGTTTTCGGTACTGATGCTGAAACCAAACTTTTTTCATTAAGCAACTGATAACTTATTATATAAAAATTTATAAAAATACACTTATTACTTAGTTCTCTGGCACATTCTTCCTCAAGAAAGAGGTATTAGGTCAGGTATTGACAATGAAGTTAAGATTTACTCTTTTCTGGCATGGAACATGATTTTAGATGATCTAAAAAATTGTTGCTAATTTTATGCAAGCAACTGCTAAGCAATTTGAAATTGCAAATTTTCAGAAGCAACTCTGAGTACTGACCCCTGACCTTAGTTGCTTATAAAAAACACGTATTTAAAAAATGGTGCTCATCAACTGAAAAATTGTATGTAAACATCTAAAATTATTTCGCTAAAAATATTCTTCACCACAGCCATTGAGGTTTTTATCACATAACCAATGGCAAATCATATAAAAATGTACAGCGAGAATATGTATGCAAAGCTGTAACAGGAAACAGATGAACTTGGGGTGTAAAGAGGGTGCCCAAATGTTGGTTTTTCCCCACCGATGGGTCAGTAAAAGTTGGTCTGAATTTTAAACAGATGGTTCTATGGTACCAAGAACGCTATTTTCATAAAGGTTTCAGCAAACATCTGCAAATCGTAAGGACTTTTGCATTTACTTCTGGTTTTCAGAAAATCTACACTGAAATCAAATTTTTATTTTATTGTTGAAAAATGGCACCAAAAAATGGTTCAACGTTAAGCAAAGAACACGTTGCCATTGTACTTGGGCACGAGTTTCTATTCGTAATTCTCGATTATCTATTAGCGAAAATAGAGCCTTGTGGCGGAATAAACCCTAACCTATTAGCATTATTATGGTTAATACCAATGCCTTCCCTTGTTAGCTTGTGCCGAAACCCTATACTAGATTAGTTAATTGCAGAACGTGTTCCTTGACGTGTTACCAAATGATTTTTAGCAGTCATTGACTTGCTTCTGTGGTATTTTCTTTGTTTGGTACATAATTTTTACTCTTATTCCTAAGTATAAGGCAAGATAATAAAAGTGTTCGTTTTAACATTTTCAAATGAGAATTATATTAATGTAACGTTTTTGCGGATAGGAAATACATGACCGCATAAATGGTATATTTCTCAATCTGCATACCTACACGACCTTATCTTATCACTATCGACCATGATATGCATCTGCAAACATCTTTAGGCGATATTTTCCTTTTCAAGGTGGCAAAGCAACCGATACTTTTTACCGAAATGGAAGATCGCTAGTAAGAAAGTTATATTCTTGGACGTTTTTTTGCGAATTGTAGAAGTATTTTGATAAACGTTTAGCGGTACGTGTTTGACCGGTAAGATAAAATAAACCGCGAAACCTCTGTTTCGTCTTGTAAAAATCTCTATCATGTGTTTCACTCTCCATTGTCGTTTTGTTTTTTTTGTTTACCTTTGGCGTGCCATACTGCTACACCGCAAATATACCTTTAATATACCTTTTACCTGAAACGTTATGCTCCTAGACAACTAAATCCACTTTTGGTGCACTATACGGATAGGAAAATAATTTTAATGTAGGCATGCTCTTCGTTATATAAATAAATTTATATTTAGTATGTTATACTCGGAGAAAACCAAACGTACTTATGGTGCGCCATATTGCTGCGCAATTGAATTTATATTTGGCGTGCCATACTGGTACACAACTTCGAATACACTTTTTTTTGATAAGAAACTAGGCTGAAGGATCAGACCTCAGAGCTGCTTAAATTTTTCGGAATTTGAGACTTCAAAGTTGCTTCTGAGTTGCTTAGCAAATATTAAGTAAAGCAAGAAATGCATAGACCTTTTGCGTTCAAATGGTCATTTTTCATAAAATTGAAAAGAAAAGGGGGTCTGAAATGTAAAACTCGCCATTTAGAGTAGGAATAAGTACCAAGTCAACGAAATCTTGTCAAAATGCCTTTATAAAACTATAAATTATATTCACAGAAAATTTTGAAAGTTGCTTCTTTATGAGAGGTCCAGCCCTGAAGTTGCTTATTTTTGAGCCTCTCGCGGGCTAGTTGCTTATACACCGGTTGCAAAAAAATCCAAAAAAATTTTTTCGCTACTTTCGTAAAAAATCTTGCATTAATTTTTAATTTAGTTAGTGGAGTATACAGTGGACTTTCAATATAATGAACTGCCATTGGGCACATACAATCAAACCTCCAAATAGCGGACACCTCCAAATAACATAACGGACACATTGTCGAAGACCGGAAATTTTTGCTATGAAACTCTTACAAAAAAACCTCTAAGTAGTGGACAGAAATAATGGACACCTCTCACTAGCGGACGGAAAATCGAAGTCCCTTTTGAACACTCCTAGTGAAAATTACCTCTGAATTGCGGACAGGTAAAATACTGAAAACGACAAGAAATAAAAACAAATGTTGAGAAAATTGTTCATTTTCTTAAAAGTCTAATGATGTTATTTTGATAATTTTTCCTCCTTATTTCGATCAGTTTTCGCTATCTATTTCTTCAGTCATTCAATGACTTTTTTGTTCCCATCAAATGTAGATTGTGCTGGGGGTAACTTCCACACTAGTAATAGCCAATTTCTCTGCCCTGTACTCCTAAAACGTTTAAATAGCGCGTTAGTTTGAATATCACAGCTAAAATCCAAACAATTTCGATTTTTTGAAAAGCCTCTATATAGCGGACACCTCCAATTAGCGGACAGTTTAATTAAGGCCCGTAGGTGTTCGCTATTCGGAGGTTTCACTGTATAATAATTGTTCTCCAAAGGGACGTAAAATTTATTTCAAATGTCGAGAGTTCGTTATGGGGCTTTCTAATATCGAGATTTTACTGTAAACTGTTGTTTTTCCCAAAACAAACCCCACTCAGCGCCGCCTCCCCAAGTCTCAGATTTTTTTTAAAAAAAGGTGAAGACAAAGGAATGGAAGAAAAAGAAAGCTTTGCAGAAAAACTGAAAAATGCTGAAAACCCTTTGTTTTCTCTCCGATCAGATTTTCGGTTCCAATAGCTTACGACTTTACAGCAAAAAACGTTCATCTTAAGATTGTCGCAACAAGGAACAGCATTTAAAAATTTCTTAATACTTTTAATTTAGCAAAAACCTTAACAAGTTAAATGTGAAAATTTCCGTGCACACGAGACCTTACAGTGGAAAAGCAAGTGGAAAGACTGGATTATGATGCTTAAATGTATCGCTCTTTGAAAATCTGTTAGCAGACATTTTTGAGGAGATGATACAGGTGCTACTACTGAGGAGACATATTCAAATCGTTACATCATCAGTATCAGGAAGGGGATAATATTACTCCTAATCCTATTTTCAACAAAATGTTTTCAACAAAAACTTTGCGCCGACAACAATAACATTTTTGTCTCTTATTCTCTGTGAGACACTACATGTTATTATATTACATATTTTTTTTATATCATCACTTTTTTGATGAATTATATAAAAAACATTACAATTGGACAGCATTCTGATAAATAATCTGTTTTGATTGATTGGATAAACAGATGCAATATCCCTTTCTAGTTTGAGTTTACTCTAGTTTCTGTCAACATATAGACCCTATGGTGTCGACTAGACCTTGTCTTTTTATCATAAGTGCGAATGTGAAAGAGACAAGCAACAGGACATTTTGATGAAAGCTCCCTTTCCAGTCTATTAGCTTTCCCCGGGTCCCGTTTTTCTAAAATCATAAGGGTGGTAAGAAACTATTCAATTTTTTCTTCGGTACAATAGGGGAATATAGGGAGATAAGGGAATTAGGTATTCTGTCTATTAGGAGGGTTAGCTATTTAGGGCAACCTAAACCAAGAAACAATTTTGTTTCCAGTTTCCTCGATTTTAGCCCAATGAATTAGGATGTTTTGATTTCTGACTCTCTGCGAATTGTCAAAATTATGTAAGCCAGGCGAGAATTATATAAAAAAAATAACGGGTCCGGAAATTATTTTTGCGCTAAATTTGTTCGGCTGGGCTAGTCAGCGATATGACAGAAGTGATGATAATAATTATATATTTTTTAGAAGATATCCTTACTCCGTGATTTTTGGGTACCTCACCGGTCCACTGAGGCAGGGGTGTACTAGCCGAAGACCTTCTTTTGATCATGAGTGTCAGTAAATTCAAAAATGTTTTTCAGGTTTATGTAGAAACAATTATTGCCTTCTTGTTACCCTTCCCTCTTGTTACTCTTTCATCACTAAGGTATGAAAAGCAGGGTGTAATTTTTTCTTTAATGATTCCCAGTTAATTATAAATCATAATTAATTGTGGTTTAATGGGGTTTAATCCAATTCTGTTTTTGTGAAGAAACATGTGAATCAAATGGAATAGTGCCGATGAAAAAGGATTGAAAAGTCCCTTTGTTGTTTCAAATGTCAACGATAAGGCCACTCTTAGAAAATTTCATTTATTGTGTGAGTAAGGTTCAATTTTCAGGTCAATTAAGAGTCTCGTCATAATATAGTAATTGCTATAATCATGCGAAAAATACACTTTTTTACTTTTATAAGCCACTAGACTCAAAAGTCAGACCTCAAAGTTGCTTGCATTTTTGGGATTTTTAGACCTCAAAGTTGCTTGCTTAGCAAACATTTAATATTGGAAAAAAAACATACAGTATTTGCATTCTAATGGCAATTTTTCTAAAAATTAACCCAAAAATTTAAAGGAAAAAGTGGTCTAGAATCTATATCTAAGTTTTTTGAGTATTAATAGCTACCACTTCAACAAAATCATACGAAAATGTCTTTTAAAACTATAAATTTTGTTCAAAGAAAAATTTTGAAAGTTGCTTCTTAATGAGAGGTCACGCCCTGGATTTGCTTAGTTTTAAACCTTTTTTACACCTCGAGGGCTAGTTGCCTATCAGCCGGTTGCTTATCAGAAAAAAAAAGTGTATTTGGAACGCTCTGTTAGTTCATCAAATAATTGATAGCATGTTGCCTCTTTTCTCCCTCTTTCCCTATTAGTCTACAATGTTGGTCAAACGTTGCAATAGGGGCGTGGTGGGGAGGATACAGTACATCGAATATGTTTTGCAAATGATTGAAGATCTATATATTTAGTTGGAGAGATCACTTATCCACAATGAATTATGAGCAACGAATGAACTGGATATTTGTAAGGGCTAAAAATTTGTAGATATTGTTTTTAATACAAAAATTTTAAAAAATTTTCATTAATGAAGACTATGTGATGTACTTATTTTTGCTTTCTTATCCCAATCGTTTTTGGTTTTATAAAAAAGTAATTTGGGAAAAAGGTGTGGTAAAGTTATACAAAATTAAAAGAAACCCTAATTAAAGCCTAATTTTTTTCATTTTTTCGTTTCTTCAGCACTCTGCAAGCTCAATTCCAGGGTTGAAGCTTTCTCCTCCATGGCACAAGGAAAGAAGCCCTGTGATGGAGGTTGAGCTCTCTGCTGTTTCCAGGGTCTTGATTATGGCTTAACGTTCATGCTCATTATTAATAGCGTTTTCATCAACTCCCCCCCCCCCCCATAACTCCGTCTCAAAAATCAGTTAAGTTTCTGAACTTCCTTTGCATGTCGTTGCCGGTTGCTTCAGTTGACTTAAAGCAAGAAGAATTTTCCATAGATTTCTTTGTTATTTAAACATTAAACAATAGAAGTTTTGAAGACTAAGCTCCTAAACGCTCTTATAAAACTTTCGAAATACGGTTAAATATAGTGCTAGTAGTATGGCTTACAAACAATTTATTGGATTCGGTTCTTTTTAATTAAAGTTAAACTGGTTCGGTTACTTAAAAATGATTACATCATTCAACCGTCGAGAAAGGCCGGTTTTTATTTGATTTGTTTTGTTTTGTTTTTTAAGATCTTTGGTAACATGGGAATGAATCTTAAAGAGCCAATATCCAATGTAATGCATTGCGACAAATATCACTTTAGCGAAATAGACTTTAGTGCTGCGTTAAAGTTAAAAAGAACATTAGCGCCAAAGTGTGGCGGTCGCAATGCATTACATTGGATATTAGCTCTTTAAACTAAACTTTTACAAGCAAGATTTTCAATTGTTCATTAGATCAAAATTAATGCTGCATGATATATCCGTTGAGGTGGTTATTGGAAAATTTTAAGAGATTATGACTTATGTTTTTCAGTTTATTAATTTGATACTTACTACTATAACACTGTTAAGCAACTGGTTCATAAGCAACTAGCAACGAATTATAAAAATAGGTAAAAATTAAGCGACACGAATGCTCGGCCAAGAAGCAACTTAAAAACTTTTTTAAAGAAAATTCATTGCAAAAATAAGCCATCCTGGTAGCATTTGGTTATCCTTGGTTCAACTGGTAAGTATTTCTATTCAAATACAATCATGGACAAAAATACTGTAGACAATGAGTAAATTCTGCCAGTTTTTCGATTTTCCATTTTACATCAACGTGGGTTTTTTCAGACTCAAAGTTGGAAAACTCGAATTTTGGCGATTCCCCAATGAAACCGCCATAATGACCTGGAAAACCACCCAAAAAGGGCGTTGGGTGGTTTTCACCCTTTCACTCAAGAGCCCAAGGCTCATATAGATAAATCGCGCGATAAATCGCTGTCTAACAGGGTATCTAAATTTTACACATCTTATCGCTTGTGGTGCTAATTTATACAGGAAAGACTTGAAAAAGTCTACAATATTTTTACCATGATTGTAGCTTGCAATTATTCTAGATAAATTTTCTTTTAATTTTTATAAATGCATATATTTCGAATAAAAAATCTGTCTGTTGCTCTTGTATTACTACATATTTGGTAAGCAACTTTGAGGTACAAATTTCCTAAAAAAACAAGCAACCCTGAGGACTCACTCTATAGCCTTACTTACGATGGTATTTACTTATTATTTTTTCAGTTATTTATTAATATCTGTTGTTTATTTATTATTTATTATTTATTTATTTATTTATTTGTTTATGATAAACAATAAAAAAAAACTTTCAACAAATCAACAATGCAAAGGTCAATTAAACATAATTAAAATAATTTTATTTAAATTTAACACTTTGTCATAAATTTTGAAATGACGTTGAAGAAAGGAGACAAGAAAGATTTTTTTTGACACAGACTTGTAGTCGCGTGACATATTACACATATCAGTTTTCCGAAACTTTTATCCCACTGCGTTTCAATCCTCAAGTCTCGAAAACAGAAATCCTACGCAGAATACGAAAATACAAAACCAATTCGGAGCGGTCAAAAACTTTTCTGAAAGAGGTTTTTGATACGAAAATGATGTTCTAAATACCTAAAATTAGTAAATATTTGACAGATAGATTTGATTTATAGTTTTATATATTTGATCGGCTTTTCTTTTTGACTTTTTTGTTATGAAAAAAAGTTTATCATAATTTTTGTTGTTTTTAATGAATTCGATCCACATTGAGATTTTTGTTAACGTTAAATAAATAAACAAAATATAAGTTAATTATCATGTTTTAGTCAAGCGATAAATCACACAATCTTATCGTGTCTGAAAACTCTTCATAAAACTGAGTAAGGACCAGAACGTACCCCACTGAAACGGTCATCTTTACTTAAGGTCGAGAAGAATGAAAAGTCTTTTTCTTCGCTTTCCTGTCAGGGCCGTGATTCATGGGGGGCAGAGGGGGCTTTAGTCCCCCCAATAATTCTCCTCTCGTAGAAAAATTTTATTTTTTTGGTTATATATCACATAATAAACAGAATTGACAGCCCAAATAACATAGAATAGACATGTACATTAGAGTATGTAAAGTAGAAGGAGTGTTTGCAACAATTTCCATAAAAGATATTTGCTTAAATTTAGACCTTAAAGTTGTTAAGTAGTTGCCTAATAAATATGTAGACTGCAAGAAACACATAAATTTTTTATTTAGCTAATACACGTTTTTATATATAAACAACCGGTTTATAAGCAACCAGCTCTCGAGAGGCTCAAAAATAAGCAACTAGCGGGTTGGGCCTCTTTAAAAGAAGCAACTATCAAAATATTTTTTGAATAAAATTTATTGCTTTTTAAAGGCATTTTGGTAAGATTTCGTTGACTTGGTATTTATTCCTACTACATTCCAGACCACTTTTTGTTTTCACAATTTTGAAAATCAACTATTTGAAAGCAAAAGCTCTATGCATTTCTGGTTTTAAAAAATTTTGCAAAGCAACTCACAAGCAACTTCGAAAACTAAAATTCCACAAAACAGGAGCAACTCTGAGGTCTTACCCTTGAGCCTAGTTGCTTATAAATAAGTGTACAAAAAGGTTTTTCTAAAAAATCAAAAAAGGAAAACTAGTCAAAAATGTAAGCAATATTGGTATAACCTGAACTTAAAATGTAGTCTAGCTGGCACTTAGCATTTTCTAGAATGTCTGCAAGTTGCCCAAATTTTGTTCATTTTTGAATAACTTTGACTTCCGCAATTTTAATCAAAACTTTTGAAGCATCTACGTTAATTGTTAAAGAAAAATTGGTCCAGGGAAAAAGTCCCTAAATTTACTGAGTTGATTAATTGCAAAAGAGGATTAGAGGTTCTAAAATCTAGCCAAAATCTAGCCAGCATGAGGAAATTTAGTCACTTGACTGGGTAACTAGATGACAGGGGAAACAATTCTTTTGGTCAATTTGACTGTTTGAGGGGTCAGTAAATTGCATATAGTGTTTGACACTTGTGTTCGTGTAATTGTTTTGCAGAACATCTTTACGTCTGTCCATTCCGTCTATGTAACCAAAATTTTCTCAAGTACTGAAAACCCAAAAT
>JANSTP010264815.1:0-20421 GCA_025330745.1 Cladonema radiatum | reverse complement strand
AGACATAGTGATACAGCGTCACTGATAAGGCTTGTGCGTATGGAATGTAGGCGACCAAATATATAAGAGTACGGCAGTAAATTTGTTCCCATAACAGCCAATAATAACTTGCCATTTCCCGATTTTCCGTACTAAAGCACCACTTTCAACCATTTCGATAAAAACATTGAAACGATATTAAACTTTTATCAAACGACAACCAATATTCAAAAAACTTATAATGTATTATTTTTTAAAAAATAAAAAAAATCTGAAATTCCCATCTCGTCAGCTATAAATTTAATTTATTTCTTTGAACGTTGTCCCATTGGAACAAAACGACATTTATTTCTGTTTGTGAAGGTGATTAAATAGAAAGACATAGATTCTTTCCTTGGTACAAAGCAGTCAAATTTCACCAAAAAATGCTTCAACTTTTGTAGTTTTCATGGAAAAAATTTTCTTTATATCGAATTTTTTTTCTTTTGGCATATATTTGAAGTTAATATTTTTTTAAAAAAAACTAAAACTTTACAAGAGCATGTAAAAAATAAACTTGCATTAAAAAACATCTTTATTTATTTTCCAATTCCGAAACGTTTTTATATACCGTCAGTCGTCAAAAAATATTCTCGCGTTGAGGAAGGAGAGAAATTATATAACACAGAAAACTTTCCCTCACCGTTTATTTTCGAAAGCAAAAGGCCATTGGCGAAAAGCACATAATTTAAAAAGTTTTCCAGTTAGTTCTTTATATCTCATTGCAAAATATGAACACGGAATTACACGGGTTTTTTTATAAGAAACCAAGCACCTGACCTAGTTCCAAAAGTTTCTTAGCTATTGTCTAAATCTGCTTTCAAAAAGTTTCTTAGGATGTTTCTTAGGTTTTTGCGAATTTTTTTCAAAGTAATTTAAAATCTGCAGGGAAGTTTCTTAACAAAAATTTGCAACGTTTCCCTAGCTCCAAATTAATTCCAAATTTTTGGTATGTCTAGTTCTAATTTTCTTACAAGCTGGCTTCTTATATATATAAAAAAAACGTGTACGTACTTATCGAGTTGAAAGCAAATAGACAACTATTGTCCACAGAAAAAAAAAAAACTTAAAAACGAAAGTATATTTGTATTTGACAAAACAACAAAAAAATATATACCCCGGAATAATTCCGTTTTTCCAACCACACCTCCGTAAAAACTGCAAAAAGCCTTGCGTGTCACGGTATTTCGGTTTTTCAAAATAGGTTTCGGGCTTTCTTAGAACGGGAGAGCTTGTTAAAATATCTTCTTCTTCGATGATCAACCTCCAAGGACTCCTTTTCCCTAAGCCTGTAGTATTATTGTTTACTTCGTTATTTTTTAGATTTTTTATACGACGAACTTCTCCCGCAGAAGATATATGAAAACGATGAGTATCCCGCAGATCTTTCGCGTATTCTGGTGTCTGTTTCATGCAGTTAAAAAATTCGTTATAATAACTGTCCCTTTCAACTTGCGAGAATTGGGTCCCAGGGACATATTGGTCCTGGTCGTATGTGCCTTCACAATAATCATTATCCGGAACAACATGAGCGGTGCCGGGTGTATCGTTATTATAAAAACTATGTCGCGGAATTGACACGGTAATATTAATAAAATCGTTACTATTTTGAAAACTCATAATTCTAAAAATACTTCTTCTAAAACTTGATAAAACTTCATAAGACTTTTATAAAAATGCAATACAATTTTCTTTACAGCAAATTAAAAAGTTTTCTTCTAAAAATTCCAACGTTACTTTATATCAGCAATACCAAAAGCCATCTGTAAAAAGTGTTGAACAGTTTGACAA
This sequence comes from Cladonema radiatum, assembly GCA_025330745.1. Taxonomy (NCBI): domain Eukaryota; kingdom Metazoa; phylum Cnidaria; class Hydrozoa; order Anthoathecata; family Cladonematidae; genus Cladonema; species Cladonema radiatum. The sequence goes on along the minus strand of JANSTP010264815.1, from coordinate 18,612 downwards.
ACATAAAAAAAATCCTGCTACATTTTCTCTCTTGAGGCTCTCTAAATATAAATCGTTCATAATTTTTTCACTTTTTATTTTATTCTTATATGTGTCAAAAGCACGTGCGTTTTTTAATTTCTTTTCATTAACAAGATATATTTGAATAAAAAGCGGGTTTTGAAAACAATCGTTTTGATTGGTTGAAAATATAGTTGAGATTTATTAAATGACGTCATGTCTTTATGATTTCTCTCGCTTTATTTTTCTCTCCTAATCGATTTTTCACAGTTTACAGCTGTCCAGGAAAATTACTTATGTGATTTAAAAATAAGGTTTGAATCCCAAATGGTTTTTTATTACAGATAAAAACTGTTATTTCGCGTGAGGATACCCCGACTGGAGCGTGAAGTCTGAAAATAGTTTTTTATGACACCGAATGTCGAAAGTAGAGAAAAAATGATTGATGCTCAAATATGTTTTGCAATGTTTGATCAGGTTTGATCTTTGGTTACGAGCATGTATGATGTCTATTCAAGGGTGTGTGTTTCTAAATATTTTTCTGAGCTGGGTATTACCCCAGATATGGAAGTCCTCCGTGCCCAAGGACAATTACCTGCCGAAAAACTTTAACCTGATAAAGTGCAGTTACAGCCGTCACAAACAACCCTGGTAAATTAGCAAGGAAATAATTTGGGCGGGCTTTTTGGTAAACATTGCAAGGGTGTAGTGGGAAGGGAGTCAAAACCTACTCCCTATAAACTGCCCCTGTGCAAAACCTATAACCAGCTAACCAAAATTCTTGAAACTTGTCAGAGTTGAGTACACGTTGTTGTTTCTTTATGAGAAACCGGCTTACAAGAAACCTAGAACTAGACACACCAAAAATTTAGAAACTTTTAGAACTAGGAAAATGAAGTCAATTTTTGTTAAGAAACTTGTTCACTGCTAAACCTCTTTGAAAGTGGCCGTATTGGATAAATAGGGCGCTCTTCGCGCCGTACTGCTAGTAGACTAGATCTAATCCATTCTTGACAAATCGCAAAGAAGAAAACCGCTGTGTGAATTTCCCGTACGAGATTCGGGCTCCGAACTCAACTCCGAACTCCGAACTTTCCGAACTCAAAATATGCCCCGTTAGAACATTCCGATTCCTGAAAAACTCGAGAAATCGGACTAGGAGCTAGTCTATACGTCTTGTTTTTTTTACAAACAGGACACAAATCTTTTAGTAAAAACAACCAATGATGGCTAAAGTAACGTGTTCCTAATAAGCAAATTTTGATAAATGCTAGGAAACTTTTTGGAACTAGGCCTGGTGCTTGGTTTCTTATAGCAAAAACGTGTACCGTGTCATAGCCCTTCTAGTGTCAGAGATTCTAAGTAAATCGGTCATGGATTAACAAAAACTGTTGACGCCAGCATTTTTTCGATTTACACCGAGTCAAAAATAATGAAAAATCCGCAAATTGGGGCCTAAATTTACCTTAATTGCAAATTTTTGGCTAAGTGGAGCACATGTTTATACAGCCGATCTTTGGTCAGTTTTAAAAGAAGTTTATAGTTTGTCACGTTTGCAAAACACTAAAATCATTGCTATCAGCGCAAAAAGTGCTGTTCTAGACACTCGACTCTATTATGTTCGACTTTTATTTTGTGTATAAACCAGAAATTATATAAGTGTCGCAAATTTGCGCACTTAAATGTTCGAGTTGGACCCGGCATAAGATCGGCCGCATAAACTACGCCTTCGGCCTCCTTTTTATTTAGTATACAAAATTAGACAGGGGGAGGTTTTTACTTCATATATTTTATCTTTGAATCGTATTTTTCCAACCCTTTCTTTGGGGACACAAATAAAGTATTTCTTCGTATACCATGGCTTACATGGCCTGTTAATTTTTTGTAGACCATGTTCGTAACCATACCAATACATACACGTGGTGTTGCTTTTTTAGGAAAATTAGGGACTTAACTATGACACACTCATGATTCAGTGGCGGCCCGGTGAGACTCTGGACAGTGGCTGGCGCCGTGTGTATTTGACTCCAATTTTAGTAGCCCAGTACTTTTTTCTGGAAAATTTCCTGGCCCTATCAAAGATTGGAACTTTTAGGCGGTCCGGCTAAAACAACCGTAAAAATTAACCAGACCCACTGGAATTTCACCTCGCCGAGCTATTCCTATGTGTGGGGCCCGTTGCAAATTTTTCCAATTTTCTACAGCCCGGTCACCTTTTTTTAAAGTTTGCCAGCCCGGTGAGTTTTGGGTACCTGATCAGGCCACTAAGACAGAGGGATGTTATGACGTTACACTGCTATTTCTAAAAAATATTTAGAAATGTTTGTCTCAGATACAATTGGGCAGCAAGATTTTCGAAAACGTGTCAATAAAAAGAGTTACAAGAGGGATGAACTACAACGATCGTTTTTCTTTAAGTTGCAGCCGGCCCTTTGCTGCCTTTTATATAGCATTATACTTTAACATTTGATGTCAAATAGGTCTTTAGTTCTCCCTTGTTTTATACAATATTCCACAATATAGCGCTCTCAAGAAAAGACTGGAACTAAAGGGTTCTCTACTTCAGTGGAAATTTGATATTTCCTTGTTGTCTTGTTGGAACGAGACACGTCAATGAAAAAAGTATCAACCCGAGCGTCAAGCCATCTAATCAAAGTGGGGAAATTCATTAATGCGATAGCTAATACTCCTGCCTTAATTGTGCTGACCACCTTCTAGTTTAGTTTCTCCTGTTTCTTGGAAATCGGATTTGTTTTTTAAGAGATCTATCTCGATGATCTCATCATCAGTATGACATCTGATAATTCTGTTCGTATTCAGCCTTGCATGTTTAACATTAGCTAGGGTAAAACATGAGTAGTGGGAGGTTGCCCTTTTAAACGTACATAAATCAAACATGATCATTAAGAAACATAGATTATGATAAATGTTGCAATCAAGTAGTATAAGTTTTCCATCTATCGTTGTCTTAGCAAAGCCATAAAGGCTATGTTATTATCTTCCATTCAAAATATTTTGAGAAGAGCAATCTTGTGTAGAGTTATAATTGAACACCAAACTTAATGTGGTGGGTGGTGGATGGTGGATAGAAAGAGTATATCTCAACCATTTATCTCAACTATATAAGTTGGGCGGAATTTTAGTGTTCAGAGCGAGTTCAGCTCACTGCCAATGATACAGTGCAGTTTATCCAATTTCTAACCTCATATATGTATAGTTTATCGTTATGGGAAAAGGGCTCAACTCGGATTTGTGGATAGAGTGCAACTTCACTTCATAGGATAGGAGGTATACTGAGAATACTAGTGTCAAAAGTGAAACAAACAACTGGTTTGGGTAAGAAGTGCCTCCTCAGTAAAGAATTATGTAACCATATTCAGGCCGGGGGGGACTCCGCCACTTTACTACATTATTGCTAATTAAGCACAAACAAAAAAGATGATTTAAAGAAATTTATGACTTTATTTAAAATTTGTATAGAAATAATTTGGTAAAAAAATTTGGGTGGTCACGCCCTTTTTGACTATTGATTAGAGTACCTTTTGATCCAATTCCAGAAAAAATCAGATTTTCAGATCAAATATCTGATAATTCTTAAGTGGTTAGAATAAGTCGACATTTATTGAAAATCACATAAAAAACCTATTCGCGTTCTAAAGATATGGGTCATCAAATATTGGACATTTTGATTGGTACTTACAGAAAAATGATGACGTCATAACATACTGATAACGTCACGAATCCACTAGGGTATGGCAAAAAGAGTTTGCTCCATTAGGGTATCAAGTTTTATGGCATCAAGTGTTATGATGTATCCAGTGTATGGTTACGAAGTATACTTACTTACTTAAGAGAGTGTATCGGCACTTTGCACGAGAATTAAAAAAAATTAACATCGGGATAATACAGAAATTATCTTACCCGAGATAGCGGGCAGCTTTTCTTTTGATATCTCGTTTCAGTGGCAATCGTTTCGGTCTGTGATTTCCCGATAAACCACCGCCGCCTGACAAATAAAAGCTGTCCCTGTTTCTGGGAAGTCTGTTGATAATTTCTTCCGGCGTTTGCTTCGAGACGTCGAATAAACTCTCGTCTGACGACTTCCTGTGTCCGTCATTTTTATGTGATAAAAATTCTTCTGGGTTATTCAAAAAGTTTTCATTTGCTATCTTTTGAAATTGCTTGTAGTTTTCAATGAACTCCTCCACAGAGATTTTTCCATCCTTATCTGTGTCGAGCTTCTGAAAAATTTCTTTTAAATCATCTGCGCTGAGATCTACAACTGCGGCTAATTCCTTTTCGTCAATGTATCCGCTCGAGTCGAGATCGACCGTGTCAAACAACTCGCGTATCAGCACGTCGCTGTCATTCTCATGCATTATATGTCGTCATACATCGAGGCCTATCGTCTATACAGAATAAATCCCTTTTGAATTCTCTAATTACAAATCTCGATGTATGAATGGCTGTGGTAGCGTTGTTAGTGGAAATTGTTAGGTTGTTACAAGATTTCGAAGTAACGTGCGAAATGTGATAATACAGAGGTGTAAGGAAGTTCTTACAAGTGAGCCGCAACGTGTGAATATGAAAATTCGAATTTCTTTCAATTTTCTTCCAAATTGAACGCTCCTCAAATTTGCAGTAAAATAATTCCTGTCTAGAGATTTTAACCCCAATAAATCTCTTTATTTACATTTTTTTTTTTCTTTATATTTTCACTCTATTTCCTTGATTCTTTTTCTAATCTGTGATAAATATTTCGTGAAGTACAGATAATACCAGTATCAAGTCGTAGCGGGGGGTAGCATGAACTTTTAGATAATCGTGTTAAACATTTTCTGAGATGATATTGTTAACATCGTTTAGAACGAGCTACAGTAGCTCCACCTAAGAAAAAAAATACAATTAATAAATTAAATTATGGGAAAAATGGGAGCTTCAAAATTTACTATTCGAAATTTAAAAACATGAAAATGATTCTGATAACCTATAATCCTATTGACATAAGAACTATTCTAACTATATTATAAGGAAATACCACAAAAGTGATAATTATGGTGAAATGTCAGTGATAAGAAACATATGTTGAAAGGTCACAGCCTGAAACAACATCCATAAAAGCCATTTGGTACACGAAAAGCACTCTATAGTATGTTTTGCAGCATTATTCATTATCATTATCATCGCTACCATAATTGTTATTATTTTCATCATTATCATAGTCATTATTATCATTTTCGCCTCATGATGGGAAACTAACTATTTTGATGACGTAAGCATGATATTTTTGTTGGAATCATGTCAATCGAATCGTCAAAGGGGATTCGAAATTCGTTTGATTTTCAAGATATTTCGAATTATAGAAGTTCGAATTCCTTATGAATGGAATGCAAAAAGACCGAAGAATTCTTTTGAATTACACAAACATTCGAATTATAAGAGTTCGAATGTCAACCTTAGTATAAACATCTTTTGGACAATACTATAGTTTCAATATCTGTCTCCTATCCTTTCTATTATAATCTAAGGTAAGGTTTAAAATGCCTTTTACATATAGAATTGATATATTTCGGACAGCTGACATTTGAAAAATTGGACTATTCCGCAACAACCTGTTATGAAGGATTTCTAATTACCTAAAATACATTTCTATTAGTTAGAGGCTCTTATTAGTGAATTTCTCTCGACTATATCATTTTCCACCACAACATATAGCAAAGTTTGTTTGAACGAGGCACATTTTAACTGGAATCATAATAAATAACAAAAATATAAAGAAAGAAAAAAAGCAAATTACCATGGATGGTTGCTTAGATATTTCATAATAATGTATATTATGTTTTCTTAATGATATAATAATTATTATATATTAAAAACATAATAAAAGTTATAGTTTTTTTAAAAAGTTTTTACGATTGGAATAAAATTTCCCCTCAAATTGTGAATCGTTTAAAAGATTTTCTATATGCTATACGAGTATGAATCGATTTGATATTTTCAATTCAAGTTTTGAACCTCAACGCGAAAATCTTTGAATAAAGAAGCGTTAATGTCTCTTCAATGCTTTTAATATGTACAGAAAATAAATAGAAAATCTTTCTCCAGATGTGACTTTAATAAAAAAGTTAAAACTATGTCCGGTACTGTCTACCTATCTGGCACTTCCTTGTCCGAAAGCTATTTATCTAGCATATGTCGAACTGTCGGACAAATAGGATATGACCGATATCTCGAATGAATCTTCATAGCCAAAACCTTCATAGCCTTCCATCCTTGCATATGTTAAACATAGCGTGAATAGTTCAAAAGCCAGAGAAACCTCATTACTTTTTCAGACAGTGATATATCTATATGAGCCTTGAGCTTTAGGCTTTTAGATAAATAGGGTGTTTTAGCTCTCATTGGAGCGAGTAGATGTACAAAGTTCGTAGTTCCATATTTTTGTGGTGAAAGGTTATGATTCAAGAGAAAATTGAAAATCTCAAATAAAAATGCTGATTTTTCTTACAGCGCCAATACTTTTGCCGATGATGATTTTCGGGGGCTATTTTCTGAGGCTGAAATAGCTTTGGTGTGATTTACCAGGAGGTAATTTGGTGGAATTGTCCATGGAAAATTTTCCATGGTTTTTTTGCCCTAATCGCCTAACTAATCGTAAAAGTGAGTTGAGAACCGCTGCTCAATTAGTAATGCAGAAATTAGTACTGCCCCCTTCATTGCTCTCGCTGAGACGTTTGAAGCGCTGAGAAATTTTCTTATACAATTATTTAGCTTACTAACACCTACTTCAAGCGGACCGAAACAGCATTCAGTTGGAATATTTGGCGAAACTTTGTAGCAATACGGAAGAAAAGTACATAGAAGCAAACACAAATCAAATCGGGTATGAACCATAGATATATATTCCTACCTAGATATGAAAGTTTCTGATTTTCGTTGAAGCTCTATTTTTTGTCGAATCCGCCATTTTGCAAAGTTCTCGTAAGAACTTCGGTACCAGTTTCCCGGGAATATAATGCTAAAATATCATTTGGTCGAAGTTTGTATTTGACGTAACCACCGATCCAAAACGTTCGAAAAATATTGTAAACAAAGTTTGGAATGAAAAAATGTAAACACTGACTTCAATACATAAAAAATATTTTATCATAATTACAGTAAAATTATTCCCACAGATATTTCAAGGAAGAACTTTTTCAAGTACTGTTAAAATTTATATTGGGAGTTTTTGGAATTGGGAATTTAGAGTTTGAGATTTTATCATCCATTAAAAAAATACTATTTCCAAAGCTATACTTACATTATATTATCAAAGAATTTGTGTATTTGTCACGTGTCTACAGAAACATCTCTGGTTGGTCAGTACTTTGCATGATGGCGGATTTTCAAAAAACAGAGCGTCAAAAACTCTACTTACGAACACTGTAAGTTTCATATTTATAGGTATATATCTATGGTATGAACAGGAAACGCCTTTGAAAATTGACATTTCAAATTTGAAAACATGACAAGTTTTTACATAATAACTACCGTACAAGTTCTAGTTGCTGGATAAGTGAGCGCCTTTTGTTAGGTCGTATCAAACTAAGGAATGAAGGTAGCTTAGTTGTCATAACTTCAACCTCATTCCCAGGACTTCTTTCTTTGTGTCACTTCTCTCCTTTGACAATGAAAGAAGCCCTGGATACAAGATTTATAGTGGCTTCTCAAATTTTGATGATGGTTAAATTCCCAAAATAGGGAAAAATGTCGAGTATAAAATCTCTAGAAACAATAGAAATCTCTAGAAAACTCGAAGAGAAAAATGTTGAAAATGTTGAAAATTTTATTAACTTAGAAAAACTTTCTAGTGACGGGGGTAATTCTGAAAACTTTCTAGTGAGGGGGGTAATTCTGAAAACTTTCTAGTGAGGGGGGTAATTCTGAAAATTTTCTAGTGACGGGGGTAATTCTGAAAATATACCATTATAGTTGCGTTTCGGGAAGAATAATCAAATCTTGAGGCGATTCTTAATAACATTCAAATAAAAACCTGCGTTTGAAATTTATCCCCTTTTTAGATAATGGGCGAAAATATTCCAAAATACGCTAGCAGATGCGTAAATGGTCGACTCTCATATGTTTTAAAGTCTTTTTGAATCCCTCAGCATGTTTAAGTATTAAGCAAATGTACTCAACATCAAATGTTAGAAGGGAGAAATTTAGAAGTGCAGAACTATTGATGGCGACCACCCAAAACAAATCAAATATGTGTCACGCTTTGACACACCATTGTCTTAAAAATTCTAAATTTTTCGACATTGAAAAGAGAGAGTGTATTAAAGATGTGAGTAACAAGGATGGAGGTATAGGTAATAATTGCGAGGGAAATAAGGAGAAAGTATATCGTGAAAGACATTAATTGAGTATATTGAGTAAATATCCGTAGTTTTCATTTACCGAGTGAAAGAAATCCATATGCTTCTTGTCATGTCAAGTTCTGCTAGAGTGAACTATTATTGCAATTCAAAAAATACAAACAAGTCAAACACAGTGTGTAGGAGTGCAACTGCACATTTTACTTCGAAGTTTATTAGCCACAACCATTAGCCATGTGTTGGCAATAAAATTTTAACAATCAATTTTTTCCAAGCATGACTCACGTGTCTTTTTTAATCTCCCAGTTACTTCCTAATTTATATTCATTGTGAATTTTCAAACGACTTATTTTTTTGACACAGTATAACACTTGGGTTCGAATTTGGCGTATATGCCCAATATCTTGAAAGGATTTTCAGATGCATGCCTTTTGCTAAATAATGGTCAACATAACTTAAGCTTTCCAATAATATATAGTTTCATGTCCTTTCGAAAAGTTGATGTTTTGCCTCAGTATGAAGTTCGGGTCAAATTTTGAGGTATCCCGATACCCCAAAACTGGTTAAGTTTTAGCGAAAAGTATATTTTTAAATAACGTGAAGGCAAGAACCCTACCTACTAAGAAACCTGGGTCAAGACAGGGTAACCGAAAAAGCGCTGATTTCAGGTAATAATGGATTAGTCAAGGTGGGTCAAAATTCAAAATGCCATGGTATTACAGTATTGCGTTTCGAGTTACGGTTTTTATATTACTGTACATCACTGTTTCTTCTATACACATCTGCCTCAGTGGTTGGGTGAGGTACTAAAAACTCTGAGATATCTCTGAGATATCTTGCTGAAACGTTGATTGGACTGTTCAAATCTGGAATTATTTCCACCGGGCTAAAATTGCTGACTAGGCGTGTTATATCAGTTTAATCCAAAAATATTGAACTTAATCAATTTTTTGGTCATATTCCACCTGGCTAAATAAATTTTGAAAAATTGGAGTGGATCAAAAATTATCTCAAGAAAAATCACTGTCGTTTCAAATTTTGGGTCTGATTCTGAATGGGCGAGTAGCCAGACATATGAGCTGACAAGCCACTGAGGCAGGGATGTTTCAATTTTTCGTCTATTTTATCTGCAACATGATACGTTGACATAACGTAACCTTTGAGCAATAACCCTAAATACATCGAATAAGTGATCGTGATTCGAAAGATTAGCTGATGTTGTATGTGCTTCGCTGGGCACACTGGCGAAAAGTGGTGTCAACAACATGGCCAACAAAAATTTTCGATGGTCGAATATATTTATTTTGTTTAATTCAAAATAACGTTACCATTTGACCACCACAAAAGTATTTAAAACTAATTGAATTATCTGAATCGTCCACTCAGCCGCAAGAAATAGATAATTGTTGTATGAAACTCAAAGAAATAATGTTTAGAACTAAATATCAGTTTATTAACGAACACCTAGAATATTTAATAAAACTTGTCCCACTTTGTAACAACAAACTCGCTCAATATATACTAATACTTGTCCCACTTCTTAAAACAACTGCCTCAATTTTTACTGGTATTCATAATTGTCCCATTTTGTAATAAGAAACTTTCCCATCCCGCCACCAATATGTATTAATCCTATTCCAGTTGGGCTATTTTATGTTGTACGTTACACAGTTGTCTAAAATCGCCATTTCTCAACCAAGTTCCAAGAAACTTTGTAGGATTATAGAGTAGCATGTTAATATTAAAAAAATACTGGTCATGTGAACGTGAAGCCATCATTTTTGACATTGTCATTCTTCAAATTTTAACATTTGTCCAACTATTAGCCTAACATTTGCTACTCGGTCCCGAAAAAATTCTTATAAAACAAAATGTGCAAAAGATTTTCACCTGAAATTTTCACAGGATGTTGTCAGATAGATTTTGTTCACAGGGTAAAAAAATCAGGGCGTTAGAGTGGACAAAAAAGTTTTTATAAAAATGTTCCTACAGGAGGGACAACTTTGCCCCCACCCCGACTTGAATAGGGTTAAAAATTGTTAATAACAAACTCCCTAGATGTACCTTGAAAAGTATCCAACTTTGTTATTATAAGCTTCCAGATTTCTCATTTTGAGTGTCAACTCGGAAGGACTCGTCTGGGAGGTGTTTTTTATCATTGATGATGAGAATTGTGGACTGTCAAAAGCAAAATGTTTTGGACTTTGCAGGTTCTCTTTTTCAAGTATCTTGTGGCAATAGTTTCAAATATCTTGTGGCAATAGTTTCAAATTCAGCCTGTTAATCTAGAAGCCTAAATTGCAATCATTTGTATCAAAGTATCAAAGTATCAATATTATCAAAGTTTGGGAACATAATTTTGGTTATAAGAAACCAGTTTATAATATAAGAAAGTTGGAACTAGACAGCCGAAAAATGTATAAAATTTTAGAAGTAGGAAAAAGCAGCCAATATTTTTTAAGAATCTTTTTTGCATACGTTCACTGTTAAATCACTTCGAATATCCCAATTTGAGGTAAATAAGGCACGGCACTATTAATGCCATGCTTGAAATATTTTTCGTTCACATTGAGAAAATCTTGTAGTAAAAATAATCAATAAACAAAACTAACTAGTTTTTCTTCGTTTTATCAATTTTTATTTCTGAAAATATAGGAAACTTTTTAAGAAACTTTTAGAAGCAGAGTTGGGAAACAGCTAAGAAACTTTTGGAACTAGTTCTGGTGCTTGGTTACTTAAAAAAAAAAAAAAAAAAAAAAAAACATTTAATCGTTTGAGCGCTACAAAACTTTATGAATCATAGAAAATACTAATTTAGATACTACGATACTAAGACATTAGAAATTTAGATAACGCTCCTAACGAAATGTGAAAAACTACTTGGCGTACCGTCATCGGTGGCTCCAACGTCCTTCGATTCCCAAGAGAGTACTTTCTTTTTCAAAGCAAAAATAATTTAGAAATCTCCACTTAAAAATATAGAATCTTTTATACGGTTTTATATTAAAGAAAATACATGTATAAAAGTGCATGCAAAGTAATATCGTGGCAATATTATTTTAAGTTAAAAACATATATTACGTCAGCAATTGATTATCGAAATTTTTCAATAACATCGTAATTAAAAAATTGATTTATATATAGAAAACAATGGGACCGATTAGTGGTATGGAAGTAATTATTCAAAAGTTTAATCCAAGAAAGTTGAGTTTCCCATAGTTTCCAGTTTTGAGTTTTTTTTCACCTCAAGATTGCTCAGCGATATTTACTGAAAGTTTTTTTATTACGATTTAAAAGAGTTTTACTGAAAAAAAGGCATTTTACTGCCTAACTCCCGAAAAATCTTATATCCTCAGAAGCTTTATGTTTCACTGAAAAGTCGGCCTACTGGAAAACTGAAAAGTCAATTTATCGTGCCTAAAAATGATCTTTTCCTGGAGTAATTCGTTTTAAGTCAGAAAACTCAAATCATTTTTATACCCCTGTCTCAGTGACCCGGTGACATCCTACCCGGTGAGTTTCCCGAGCACATTTGACCCTATTTTCTGGTTTCCCGGTGACCATTTTATTTAACCCAGTGAAAAAAATTATCCATGGAATTTCCCGATGAGTTTTAAAAACTTTTTGATTTCCCGGTGAGTTTTAAAATCTTTAAAAATATTTTTATAAGCAAGTTGCAAATAAATTTCATGTTTTTGATAAAATACTCATAAAAACAAAAGAATTTATTGTTAATTTAATTATATAAAAGGAAGTTTCGAATGAAGAAACAACTATCTTTTTAAAATATTAATCTTGATTAAAAAAATCAAATTAAAAAAAAATCAGATTATTGCTTTCCCGGTGAGTTTTTCCAGGAATTTAGCTTCCCGGGTGAGTTTTTTCAAGAATTTGGTCTTCCCGGTGAGCCGGTCAATACTTTGACTTACCCGATGAGCTGGACCATCCTCACCGGGTCACTGAGACAGGGGTGTATTTTTAAATATTCAAATGAACAACTGTTCAGGCTTTCTTCTTCAATTGAACTAAACCATGTACTAACCCAAAATTAACCAAGCTGAACCAATAATTGGTCAAAATGAGTTATAACCACCCAGGATCGAAATGAATACATGAATCAAAAAATGGTAGAAGCAAAGTTAACTAAAGCGAAACAAAGCTTGTAAAAAATTATAATTTTGGCAAATGCTAATTCTAATCCTTTGCTATTCTAATTTCAGTAATTAGTAATTGCGCAAACTTTAAGTTAAATACCTTAAAAATTGGCAGAGTTTGATGTTAAGTATGGCTCTAAATTTTGGTAAAGGTATAATCTGCTTTCAAAGATATTGTTTGCAATATATCCTCAAGGGCTTCAGGAAAAATTTACACTGTCTTAAAAGGCCCGGACCTAGCCTTAAGATAGCAGAGGGGCACATAGTTACCTCTAAAGGGGCACAGACTTGATGGAAGAGGCTGTATTTATCTTTAGTTTTCAAAAAACTGTTTAAAATAAAAAAATGAACAAAACAGTGAAGGAGAAGAAAAACATATGAAAAAAATTCACTTTTTCAAAGATGCTAAAGCATTTTAAAGCTTCATTTGGAAATTTGGGAGGAAAACAAATCAGAATGCAAATTTTTTACAAATAAATGAATAGAATGAAATAACTGAATGTCAATTTAACTAAAAACCTCAATGGCTTATTTGAACAGAATAGAATCATGATGGCAGCTGTTTCTGCCCCCCAGCCCCCCATAAAGGCTCCATTAAGTCTAAACAAAATTTTTTCGAGTAAATTAGCTAGTTAGAGATAATTGGACAGTGAAGAGAATTAAGAAGTGTGAAAATGTAAAAAATAAATTTTAAATGACTTGAACAATTTTTTTTATTTCAAAACGAAATTATGAAGAAACTGAAAACCAGTAAATATATTAAAATAACTGAGAACGAAGGAGCAGGTGCCCGTTCTTCATAAGAGATCGGTACCTTTTCTTATAATCAATCGATGGGATAGAATGGGACACACAATAGGAGGTCAGAAAACCAGAAAAACTACCTGATACTTGTTGAAAACAAAACAAGAAATGATAACCGATGCCTAATCATTAAAAATAGATAAAATTAGACTGCAAATGTCTCCAAAGTCCCCAAGCCTCGTTTTTTTCAAATACAACAATGGCCAACTATTACTGACATAAGCTGAGCGTTTGTAACTTTGCAAAAATCGGTAAAATCAAGAATGAAGGATCTTTTTTCTAATATCCTGTCAATTATTTTTATTTGGTGTTATCAAGCATATGAAATCAAGTTTTTTGCATGTAATTTCTTTGAGATTTCATCTAAGATTTTATCTAAATCTGAAGTAATTTATAGGCTCAAGTAATTTAAGTAATTTAAAATCAAACCCACCACTGTATGTCATTTTGGTGTTATTTAACCCACTACTAATTTTTTATCAAAAACAAATAAAACCCACAAGTAAAAAAAGAAATCAACTTATCATAACGAATTAAAAAACTTCAAATAGTGAGCAACGTCTTATTATCCAATCTAAAAAATTTGGGTTTTTAGGGCACAGCGTTCACTTATCATGCAAAAAGACTAGTCAGCATCTGTATTATCTGATAATTTTTGCTGGTTTTTTTTAACGTATATGCTAACAAAAGAAAATAGCACCTAGTTAATTGAATGGTAGTTCAAGGGGTAATAGGCACCCGGATTAGTTTACTGTCCCGTTATGCCTCACTGCCCCATTATATCTAACGTTACGCTAGCTCTGCATGTCTGATCTGCTTACACCACAGTTTTTGTCAGCTTGCTTTGGAGGAACCACTTTTCCCATTCTCGATTTACCGCCACACAAAAAATTATATGCCCAAGTAAGTTTTCAGCTGACCAAGTAACTTTACAGGTGAACTAGGGGGCTACCTCCCCCCAAGCCCTCTCCCCCGTTGAAGCCGGACCTTTGTCTTAACAATCTTTACAAACAAATCTTGTCTATACAAAAAATAAATCCAGAAGTGGCAACGGCAAATTCTTGAGCCAATCAAATGCTTGTTCACGTATATCGAAAAATTGCAGGACAGTCACGGGCAAATTAAAAGATGCAAAACAATATATTTGTTTTTTACACCCCTTAGTCTCTTTTGCCTACCCCTGGAAATAATTGGGAAACGTAAGAAAACCTTCATTTAACTTTCAACATTGTGAATAAATTTTTGTGTGCTTCACATTTCAGTTCATTTGCAAGTTTGCTTTGCAACTACGTCCAACTTTCTTAAAAAGTAGCAAGGTTTCTCTATTCAAAACTTGCTAATTCTGGAGTTCCAGAAAACAGAGAGAAAACATCTTCGTTTTTCACTTTCACAGTGTTCGGTAGTCATGACATTCTCACATCGAACTAATATCAGACATATGTGGGCTACAACACGTTTACTGACCGTGTATTATATAATTGTGGCAACAGTTTTGAACATCTGCAAAGTATATGTATAACCTACATAGCTATCAATTACGAAACAATAGTCTGTATTTTTATCTTTGTTTGAAGTTACATGAATGATCTCCTTTTATCTAGATGCAATTTTGTAGCCTCCACTTGACCAAATCTCTTCGATTTGACTGGAAAAGCTAGCCGTAAAGGTGCTCAGTAAGTTTGCCACTGGAAGTTCTGCCACCAAATATTTTGCTACGGACATTTTGCCACAGGTAATTTTGCCACTAACAAAATTTCCAGGTCGGTATTTTTGCCACTGGAAATTTCGCTAATCTTTGCTATCATAGCTGAAAAGATCAAGTCAGTTTCTCTGAACTGATCTAGTCCAAGCTTGTTTGGTATGTTGAAAATATGTTATCGCTCTGCAAAATATATGATGGTGGCAAAATTACCGGTGGCAAAGTATGTTAGTGGCAAAATTACCTGTGGCAAAATTAAGATGGCAGAAGTTCCGGTGGCAAAACTTCCAGTGGCAAACTTACCGCAATTCAGCCGTAAAACAGCAAAAGTTAGGTATTTTTGCTTGAAATTTACGTCTTTCTGTTACCTACCTGGCAGATAGATTAGCAGAAAAAATGTAAGAAATATCAGCAACAAAATATCAAAATAAATATGCTTGAATATCCACCAGCAAAATACTTTTATCATGTCATAATCTTCATTACATTCTTCAAAGTACAAAACCATCAAAGCTCTTGCAAATATTTTTCTTTAAAACAGCTACATGCGAAACATTAACTTGCAAGAAACTTTAGCCATAAACATCTCGCTTCGCATGAGATAGCGTGCTTTGCATAAACAGCTGTTTCAACGGTCTATTGAGCTATTTCAACCAATGAAAATTCAGTATTGAACTCTTTCAACCAATAAGAATTAAACATTGAATATAATATATAATTCAAAATTGGCCAGAAATTAATTTTATATACTTGCTTCAGGCTAAAACCAAAAACGAAAATTTTTTAACAGAACTATGAAATAACTGCACGTCTGTGGTAAGAAATCAAGTAGAGCTACTTCAAACAGTTTCTTATCATTTTTGAGAATATACCTCTAAATGTTTATTTTGAAATAATAATTGTCTACTAATATTGTTACACAATATATTTAAGGGTTCTTGTAATCTATGTCTATCATATATATAGCAAATTTTAGGAGATAATAAGACTATTTTTGCCTGGAAATACCACTGTTCCCCTACAATCTTTCACAAAGTATTTTTAAGTGAAAATGAACAAGATTTAACTTACTTCCTCGATCTAAGAAGGCCTTCTACGGTGACTGAATGATTATTTGATTGAAATAATAGTAGTACAGTACCCTCTTAGAATCCTGTGTATAATGTTTTAGAAAAACGTTTAAAAGAAGTTTTTTTCCCTCCCTCATCAGTAACACTGTTTTCCTCTCTTTACTTACCTCGGAGAATATACCCCATAGATTTCTTAGTTGTTGGTCGTTTGCTTTGCCCCGTTAAAAGCTTCTAATATGCTCAATATTCTGTACGGGAAAATTATTTTTACCAACGGTATTCTAAGTGGGAGAGGGGATGAGCCATTTTTGTAAATGATTGATTTTTAGCCGTTTCTACACTATATGACTAAAATTACCAACACATTATCTGTTATCGATTCAAAAGTTTCCCTTTCTGGGTGAGTTTTAGATACCGCGAGATGCTATTGTTAATTGCATTGATACACCCCTGCCTCAGTGGCCCGGTCAGACTCTGCCCGGTGGCTGGGCCGGTCGAGGTCAAGCCTCAAATTTGAGAGCCCAGTTAGTTTTTCAGAAATTTTGGTTGGCCCGGTCTAAATTGGGCAAATATAGGTAGCCCGGTCAAATTTGAGCAAAACAAATTACCGCGGCCCGGTATTTTCTTGGCCAAATTTTCCAAACCGGGCTATACAAAAATGGGAGCCCGGTGAACACAATTGCCAGTTTTTGCAGCCCAGTTCAAATGTCTTGGAAATATCCCAGCCCGGTGAGTTTTGGGCACCTCACCGGGCCACTGAGGCAAGGGTGTATTGATTATTGTAATTGTTCTCCTTTCTTAGGTTCAGAAAAGAAAATATTTTAGAGTTATTTTGGTTTTTCTTATCTTTCTGGATATTCCAAAATTTATTTATTTATTTATTTATTTATTTATTTTTTCTAGAAAATTTATTTAAGTAGGTGTAAATGAAGGTAAGGTTGTAAGACCATCTTTGCGTTCTTGAAATGGTCCAAGTTGTCTAAATTCTTTTAGAATCAGTATAATGTTGTTTTTCACTAAACCTATTAAACCAGCAGAGGAAAAAGTATTTTTAGAAAAGGATAATACAAGATAAAATGCAACTGCTTTCGTTGCGGGTAGAAAATTCAAGCGTGTGTGAATATTTACCCAGTTTTTTCTTGAGAAATACATCAACAAAGAATTTGCTGTAACTATAATTTGCTTCTTCTACCTGAAAAATGATGTAGATTGAATTTGAAAATTCCGTATACTAATTGAAAAACAACCAGTTCACCTTTTCAAAACAGAAGATTGAAGCATGGTTTTCGGTGATTGTTTATAAAAATTTTATGAGGAATAAAATGGTGGAAAGATTTTTTGAAAAATTTGGGCCATTGGCCCAAAACAGGGTGGTTATTTTCAGGGGATAACACCATTTTTGGCCAAATATTGCTAAAAAAAAGCTATAATTGTAACTATTTTATTTAAGATATGGTTTTCGTGGTTTCTTTCAACAGTTTGAAAGTTTTTTCAAAGGCCTGGTGCGAAAAAAGATGAAATTAGCTTTTTGGGGGTCAAAAAACCCGATTTTGCTCGCGGAGCCCAAAAACAAATTGAATGATGAAGTCATCAAATTCGGAGTACCCTTGGGGCTAATTTTTTAATTTTTGGAATTGTCTTATGTTAGTCTACTATCTTGCAAAGAATTATCTTTTTTCGACTTTTACTTGTCTAGATATGGGGGAACAACGATTTGCCCAGTATCTCAAAATTGCAAAAAAGCTGTTACATTAGTTCCAGGCCCAACCATGTATTGAATTATTCTGAAACGTACGGGTATATATCATTGAATCAGTTTTGATTTTTTTTTTTTTTTTAAGTTGAAAGCTATGTTGTTGTGATTTGACCGAAAAAAATGCTTGCAAGTGCCAGAATGTTGCCAAAGACAGCCTTTACTACGGCATATCAAAATACAGAAAATCGGCTACCCTGGAGAAAATCAGTGATGACGTCATCAAAATTGCGACCTCCAGGTCAATTGATTTTTCATTTTTTTTAGAATTATTTATGAGGGTCTACTATCGTGCCAAGTTTCAAGTTAAGGCGATGTTAATGATTTGCACCTCCCCCCCGGGTGAAAGAGGGTTAAATAACTCCAAATGGAATTCTAGAACAAACTGATTAAAATATGTTACCCAAAAAGGTTAATATTTACCTACCAACTTAAAGGTCATAACGGAACGAATCCCCTTTGTTCCCATTCCCCTCCTAACCAACAACCTGTTTAACGTGGGGCATTATAATTGAATTTTCATGTTTTCTAGCCGCCTTAGTAAGTCTTTCTTTAGATGTAGAATACAGTGAAGCCTCTTTTAGCGGTCACTCTGTGGGACTTTGGCAAATTACTGAAAATTACTACGTAATTACGTAATAATTACTATTTGTTTCTTGCAAAATCAAAATCTGTATCCTAGAGGTTTGAGAAAACACAATACAGTATACGCTCGATAAGTGGAACCCCGGATAAGTGGAACTTTCACTAAGTGGAACAAATTTCCATGGTCCCT
>JANSTP010264804.1:0-10945 GCA_025330745.1 Cladonema radiatum | reverse complement strand
GGTACTTTTTCTTTGATATTCATGTCTAAATCTGGCTCACGAAACGTTTTTATGCATTTTCAGTCGATGACCAAATTAAGTTTGACACTACCTTTAAGGCCCTTTGCGACTCTGTTAAACTCATTAAAACAGCTTTAAATGTGTTTTAATCTGGTTTAGACTTATTTTAAAGCCTTTAAACATTTTTAGAGACAGTGTAAAGCTGTTTAAACAGCTTTTAGCATATGTGAAGCCAGTTTAAAAGCAGTAAAACAGCTTTTAAACGCTTCCCGACGCTGTTAAACTCAACTAGACGGCTTTAAACTTGTTTTTAGTAGGTCAAAATATATTCTAAAGCCTTTAAACATTGTTAGAAGCAGTGAAAAATTATTTAACCAGTATCTAACATATCTGAAGCCAGTCTAAAAGCAGTAAAACAGCTTTGAAACGATTTGCAACGCTGTTAAACTAAATTGAACGGTTTAAAGCGTGTTTTTAGCTGCTTTAGACGTAGTTTAAAGCCTTTAAACATTGTTAGAGACAGTGTAAAGCTGTTTAAACAGCTTCTAACATATGTGAAACCAGCGTAAAAGCAGTAAAGCCGCTTTAAAACGCTTCGAGACGCTGTTAGCCACAATAAAACGACTTTAAACGTATTTTTAGCAGGTTTAAACGTATTCTAAAGCCATTAAACATTGTTAGAGAGAGTGTAAAGCTGTTTAAGGAACTTCTAGCATGTGTGAAGCCAGTTTTGAAGCGGTAAAACAGCTTTAAAGCGCTTCGCGACACTGTTAAACTCAATAAAACGGCTCTAAACGTGTTTTTAGCAGGTTTAGACGTATTCTAAAGCCTTTAAATTTTGATAGATACAGTGTAAAACTGTTTAAACAGCTTCTAACATATGTGAAGCCAGTTTAAAAGCAGTTAAACAGCTTTAAAATGCTTAGCGACACTGTTAAACTCAATAAAACGGCTTTAAATGTGTTTTTAGCAGGATTAGACGTATTCAAAAGGCTTTAAACTTCGTTAGAGACAGTGTAAAACTGTTTAAAAAGCTTCTAACATATGTGAAGCCAGTTTAAAAGCAGTAAAACAGCTTTAAAGCCCTTCGCTACACCGTTAAATTCAATAAAACAGCTTTAAGCGTGCTTTTAGGAGGTTTAGACGCATTCTAAAGACTTTAATCATTGTTAGAGACAGTGTAAAACTGTTTAAACAGCTTCTAATATATGCAAAGCCAGTTTAAACGCAGTAAAGCAGCTTTAAAACGCTTTGCTACGCTGTTAAAATCTATAAAACGGCTTTAATTGTGTTTTTAGCAGGTTTAGACGTATGGACGTAAACATTGTTATAGAAACTGTAAAGATGTTTAAACAGCTTCTAACATATGTAAAGCCAGTTTATAAAGCAGTAAATCAGCCTTAAAAGGCGTCGCGACGCTCTTAAACTCAATAAAACGGCTTTAAACGTGGTTTTAGCATGTCTAGACAAATTCTAAACTCTTTAAACACTGTTAAAGACAGTGTATAACTGTATAAACAGCTTCTAACATATGCCGAGCCAGTTTAAACGCAGTAAAGCGGCTTTAATACGCTTCGCTACGCTGTTAAATTCTATAAAACGGTTTTAATTGTGTTTTTTGCAGCTTTAAACGTATGGACGTAAAAATTGTTATAGAAAGTGTAAAGATGTTTAAACAGCTTCTAACATATGTAAAGCCAGTTAAAAAGCAGTAAATCAGCCTTAAAACGCGTCGCGACGCTCTAAAACTCAATAAAACGGATTTAAACTTGGTTTTAGCAGGTCTAGACAAATTCTAAACTCTTCAAACATTGTTAGAGACAGTGTAAAGATGTTTAAACTGCTTCTAACATATTTGAAGCCAGTTTAAAAGCAGTAAAACGGGTCTAAAACTCTTCGTGACGTTGTTAAACTCAAGAAAACGACAATAAATGAGCTCTTAGCAGGTTTAAACGAATTCTAAAGCCTTTAAAAATTGTTAGAGACAGTGTAAAACTGTTTAAACAGCTTCTAACATATGTGAAGCCAGTTTAAAAGCAATAAAACAGCTTTAAAACGCTTCGCTACGCTGTTAATCTCAATAAAACGACTGTAAACGTGTTTTTAGCAAGTCTAGACGTATTCTAAAGCCTTTAAACAACGTTAGAGACAGTGTAGAACTGTTTAAACAGCTTCTAACATATGTGTAGGCTGTTTCAAAGCAGTAAAACAGCTTTAAAACGCTTCACGACTCTGTAAACCTCAATAAATTGGCTTTAATCGTATTTTTAACAGGTTTAGACGTATTCTAGAGAATTTAAACATTGTTACGGACAGTTTAGAACTGTTAAAACAGCTTCTAACATATGTGAAGCCACTTTAAAAGCAGTAAAGCAGCCTTAAAACGCTTCGCGACGCTGTTAATCTCAATAAAACTGCTTTAAACGTGATTTTAGCAGGTCAAGACAAATTCTAAAGCCTTTAAACATTGTAAGAGACAGTCTAAAACTGTTAAAACAGCTTCATACATATGTGGATCCAGTTTAAAAGCAGTAAAACAGCTTTAATACGCTTGGCGACGCTGTTAAACTCAAAAAACGGCTTTAAGCGTGTTTTTAGCATGTTTAGACGTTTTTTAAAGCTTTTAAACATTGTTAGAGACAGTGTAAAGCTGTTTAAACAAATTCTAACATATGTGAAGACAGTTTAAAAGCGGTAAAACAGCTACAAAGCCCTTCGCTACACTCTTAAATTCAATAAAACAGCTTTAAACGTGCTTTTAGGAGGTTTTGACGTTTTCTAAAGCCTTTAAACACTTGTAGAGACAGTGTAAAACTGTTTAAACAGCTTCTAACATATTCCAAGCCAGTTTAAACGCAGTAAAGCAGCTTTAAAACGCTTCGCTACGCTGTTAAATTCAATAAAACGGCTTTAATCGTGTGTTTAGCATGTTTAGACGTATTCTAAAACCTTTAAACATTGTTATAGACAGTGTAAAGATGTTTAAACAGCTTCTAACATATGTGAAGCCATTTTAAAAGCAGTAAGGCAGCTTTATAACGCTTTGCGACGCTCTTAAAGTCAATAAAACTGCTTTAAACGTGTTTTTAGCAGGTGTGGACGTATTCTAAAACCTTTAAACAGTGTTAGAGACAGTGTAAAACTGTTTAGACATCATTCAACATATGTGAAGCCAGTTAAAAAGCAGTAAATCAGCCTTAAAACGCCTCTTGACACTGTTAAACTAAAAAAAAAAAGGCTTTAAACGTCGTTTTAGCAGGTCTAGACAAATTCTAAAGTTTTTAAACCTTCTTAGAGAGAGTGCAAATAAGTTTAAACATCTTCTAACATATGTGAAGCCAGTTTAAAAGTAGTAAAACAGATTTAAAACGCTTCGCAACGCTGTTAATCTCACGAAAACAGCTATAAACGTGTTTTTAGCAGGATTAGACGTATTCTAAAGCCTTTAAACATTGGTAGAGACAGTGTAAAACTGTTTAAACAGCTTCTAACATATGCCAAGCAAGTTTAAACGCAGTAAAGCAGCTTTAAAACGCTTCGCGACGCTGTTAAACTCAATAAAACTGCTTTAAACGTGTTTTTAGCAAGTCAAGACAAATTGTAAAGCCTTTAAACATTGTTAGTGACAGTGTAAAACTGTTAAAACAGCTTCATAGAAATGTGAAGCCAGTTTAAAAGCTGTAAAACAGCTTTAAAACGCTTCGCGACGCTGTTAACCTCAAAAAACGGCTTTAAGCGTGTTTTTAGCATGTTTAGACGCTTTTTAAAGCTTTTAAACATTGTTAGAGACAGTGTAAAGCTGTTTAAACAGCTTCTAGCATATGTGAAGACAGTTTAAAAGCAGTAAAACAGCTATAAAGCCCTTAGCTGCACCGTTAAATTCAATAAAACAGCTTTAAACGTGCTTTTAAGAGGTTTCGACGTATTCTAAAGTCTTTAAACATTGGTAGAAACAGTGTAAAATTGGTTAAACAGCTTCTAACATATGCGAAGCCAGTTTAAAAGCAGTAAAACAGCTTTAAAACGCTTCGCCACGCTGTTAAACTCAATAAAACGGCCCTAAACGTGTTTTTAGCAGGTCTAGACGTATTCTAAAGCCATTAAACAACGTTAGAGACAGTGTAGAACTGTTTAAACAGCTTCTAACATATGTGAAAACAGTTTAAAAGCAGTAAAACAGCTTTAAAACGCTTCGCGACACTGTTAAACTCAACAAAACGGCTTTAAACGTGTTTTTAGCAGGTCAAGACATATTCTAAGCCTTTAAACATTGTTAGAGACAGTGTAAAGCTGTTTAAACAGGTTCTAACATATGTGAAACCACTTTAAAAGCAGTAAAACCGCTTTAAAACGCTTCACGACTCTGTTAAACTCAATAAAACGGCTTTAAACTTGCTTTTAGCTGGCTTAGTTGTATTTTTAAACCTTTAAACATTGTTAGAGACAGTGTAAAGCTGTTGAATCAGCTCCTAACATATGTGAAGCCAGTTTAAAAGGAGTAAAACAGCTTTAAAACGCTTCGCTACGCTGTTAAACTCAATAAAACGGCTCTAAACGAGTTTTAGCAGGTCTAGACGTATTCTAAAGCCATTAAACAACCTTAGAGACAGTGTAGAACTGTTTAAACAGCTTCTAACATATGTGAAAGCAGTTTAAAAGCAGTAAAACAGCTTTAAAACGCTTCAAGACTCTGTAAACCTCGATAAAACGGCTTTAAGCGTGTTTTTAACAGGTTTAGACGTATTGTAAAGACTTTAAACATTATTAAAGATAGTGTAAACTGTTTAAACAGCTTCTGACATATGTGAAAGCAGTTTAAAAGCTGTAAAACCGCTTTAAATCGCTTCACGACTCTGTTGATCTCAATAAAACGGCTAAAAACTTGCTTTTAGCTGGCTTAGACGTATTTTTAAACCTTTAAACATTGTTAGAGACAGTGTAAAGCTGTTAAAACAGCTCCTAACATATGTGAAGCCAGTTTAAAAGGAGTAAATCAGCTTTAAAACGCTTCGCGACACTGTTAAACTCAACAAAACGGCTTTAAACGTGTCTTTAGCAGGTCAAGACATATTCTAAAGCCTTTAAACATTGTTACAGACAGTGTAAAGATGTTTAAACAGCTTCTAACATATGTGAAGCCACTTTAAAAGCAGTAAAGCCGCTTTAAAACGCTTCACGACTCTGTTAAACTCAATAAAGCGTCTTTAAACTTGCCTTTAGCTGGCTTAGTTGTACTTTTAAACCTTTAAACATTGTTAGAGACAGTGTAAAGCTGTTTAAACAGCTTCTAACATATGTGAAGCCAGTTTAAAAACAGTAAAATCGCTTTAAAACGCTTCACGACTCTGTTAAACTCAATAAAACGGCTTTAAACGTATTTATAGCAGGTTTAGACATATTCTGAAGACTTTAAACATTATTAGATATAGTGTAAAACCGTTTAAACAGCTTCTAACATATGTGAAGCCAGTTTAAAAGCAGTAAAACCGCTTTAAAACGCTTCACGACTCTGTTAAACTCATTAAAACAGCTTTAAACTTGCTTTTAGCTGGCTTAGTTGCATTTTTAAACCTTTAAACATTGTTAGAGAGAGTGTAAAGCTGTTTAAACAGCTTCTAACATATGTGAAGCCAGTGTAGAAGCAGTAAAGCCGCTTTAAAACGCTTCGAGACGATGTTAACCACAATAAAACGACTTTAAACTTATTTTTAGCAGGTTTAAACGTATTCTAAAGCCTATTAACATTGTTAGAGACAGTATAAAGCTGTTCAAGGAACTTCTAGCATATGTGAATCCAGTTTAGAAGCGGTAAAACAGCTTTAAAACGCTTCACGACACTGTTAAACTCAATAAAACGGCTTTAAACGTGTTTTTAGCAGGTTTAGACGTATTCTTAAGCCTTTAAATTTTGATAGAGACAGTGTAAAACTGTTTAAACAGCATCTAACATATGTGAAGCCAGTTACAAAGCAGTTAAACAACTCTAAAACGCTTAGCGATACTGTTACAGTCAAAAAAACTGCTTTAAACGTGTTTTTAGCAGGTGTGGACATAGTTTAAAGCTTTTAAACATTGTTAGAGAGAGTGTAAAGCTGCTGAAACAGCTTCTAACATATGTGAAGCCAGTTTAAAAGCAGTAAAACAGCTTTAAAACGCTTCACGACGATGTTAATCTCAAAATATGGCTTTAAGCGTGTTTTTAGCTGATTTAGACGTATTTTAAAGCTTTTAAACATTGTTAGAAACAGTGTAAAGCCGTTTAAACAGCCTCAAACATATGTGAAGATAGTTTAAAAGCAGTAAAGCGGCTTTAAAACGCTTCGCGACGGTGTTAACCACAATAAAACGGCTTTAAACGTATATTTAGCAGGTTTACACATATTCTAAAGCCTTTAAAGATTGTTAGAGACAGTGTTAAACTGTTTTTACAGCTTCTAACATAAGTGAAGCCAGTTTAGAATCAGCAAAACAGCTTTAAAACGCGTCGAGACTCTGTTAAACTCAATAAAACGGCTTTAAGCGAGTTTTTAGCTGGTTTAGACGTATTATAAAGCCTTTAAACATTGTTAGAGACAGTGTAAAGCTGTTAAAACAGCTTCTAACATATGTGAAGCTAGTTTAAAAGCAGTTAAACGGTTTTAAAACGCTTTGCAACTTTGTTAAACTCAATAAAACGGCTATAAATGTTCTTTTAGCAGGTTTAAACGAATTCTAAAGCCTTTAAACATTGTTAGAGACAGTGTAAAACTATTTAAACAGCTTCTAACATATGTGAAGCCAGTTTAAAAGCAATAAAACAGCTTTAAAACGCTTCGCTACGATGTTAAACCCAATAAAACGACTGTAAACGTGTTTTTAGCAGGTCTAGACGTATTCTAAAGGATTTACACAACGTTAGAGACAGTGTAAAACTGTTTAAACAGCTTCTAACATATGTGAAGGCAGTTTCAAAGCAGTAAAACAGCTTTAAAACGCTTCACGACTCTGTAAACCTCAATAAATCGGCTTTAAGCGTGTTTTTAACAGGTTTAGACGTATTCTAGAGATTTTAAACATTGTTACGGACAGTTTAGAACTGTTAAAACAGCTTCTAACATATGTGAAGCCACTTTAAAAGCAGTAAAGCAGCTTTAAACCGCTTCGCGACGCTGTTAAACTCAATAAAACTGTTTTAAACGTGTTTTTAGCAGGTTAACACATATTCTAAATCCTTTAAACATTGTTAAAGACAGAGTAAAACTGTTTAAACAGCTTCATACATATGTGAAGCCAGTTTAAAAGCAGTAAAACAGCTTTAAAACGCTTCGCGATGCTGTTAAACTCAAAAAAACGGCTTTAAGCGTGTTTTTAACAGGTTTAGACGTATTCTGAAGACTTTAAACATTATTAGAGATAATGTAAAACTGTTTAAACAGCTTCTAACATATGTGAAGGCAGTTTAAAAGCATGAAAACAACTTTAAAACGCTTCACGACTCTGTTAAAATCAATAAAACGGCTTTAAACTTGCTTTTAGCTGGCTTAGACGTATTTTTTAACCTTTAAACATTGTTAGAGACAGTGTAAAGCTGTTGAAGCAGATCCTAACATATGTGAAGCCAGTTTAAAAGGAGTAAAACAGCTTTAAAGCGCTTTGCGACGTCGTTAAACTCAAGAAATCGGCTTTAAACGTGTTTTTGGCAGGTCAAGACATATTCTAAAGCATTTAAACATTGTTAGAGACAGTGTAAAGATGTTTAAACACCTTCTAACATATGTGAAGCCAGTATAAAAGTAGTAAACGAGCTTTAAAACGATTTGCGAAGCTGTTAACCTCAATGAAAAGGCTTTAAACATATTTTTAGCAGGTTTAGACGTATTCTGAATCCTTTCAACATTGTCAGGGACAGTTTAGAACTGTTAAAACAGCTTATAACATATGTGAAGTCACTTTAAAAGCAGTAAAACAGCTTTAAAGCGCTTCACGACGCTGTTAGCCTCAATAAAACTGCTTTAAACGTGTTTTTAGCAGGACAAGACAAATTTTAAAGCTTTTAAACATTGTTAGAGACAGTTTAAAGCTGTTTAAACAGCTTCTAACATATGTGAAGCCAGTTTAAAAGCATTAAATCAACTTTAAAGCCCTTCGCTACACCTTTAAAATCAATAAAACTGCTTTAAACGTGCTTTTAAGAGGTTTAGACGTATTCTAAAGCCTTTAAACAATGGTAGAAAGAGTGTAAAACTGTTTAAACAGCTTCTAACATATGTCACGCCAGTTTAAAAGTAGTAAACGAGCTTTAAAACGCTTCGCGACGCAGTTAACCTCAATAAAAAGGCTTTAAACATATTTTTAGCAGGTTTAGACGTATTCCGAAGCCTTTAAACAATATTAGAGATAGTGTAAAACTGTTTAAACAGCTTCTAACATATGTGAAGGCAGTTTTAAAGCAGTAAAACAGCTTTAAAACGCTTCGCGACACTGTTAGACTCAACAAAACGGATTTAAACGTGTTTTTAGCAGTTCAACACATATTCTAAAGCCTTTAAACATTGTTAGAGACAGTGTAAAGATGTTTAAGCAGCTTCTAACATATGTGAAGCCACTTTAAAAGCAGTAAAGCAGCTTCAAAACGTTTCGCGACGCTGTTAAACTCAATAAAACTGCTTTAACCGTGTTTTTAGCAGGTCAAGACAAATTCTAAATTCTTTAAACCATGTTAGAGACAGTGTAAAACTGTTAAAACAGCTTCATACATATGTGAAGCCAGTTTAAAAGCAGTAAAACAGCTTTAAATCGCTTCGCGACGCTGTTAAATTCAAAAAAAGGCTTTAAGCGTGTTTTTAGCAAGTTTAGACGTTTTTTAAAGCTTTTAAACATTGTTAGAGACAGTGTAAATCTGTTTAAACAGCTTCTAACATATGTGAAGGCAGTTTAAAAGCAGTAAAACAGCTTCAAAGCCCTTCGCTACACTGTTAAATTCAATAAAACAGCTTTAAACGTGCTTTTAGGAAGTTTAGACGTATTCTAAAGCCTTTAAACATTGTTAGAGACAGTGTAAAACTGTTTAAACAGCTTCTAACATATGTGAAGCTAGTTTAAAAGCAGTAAAACAGCTTTAAAGCCCTTCGCTACACCGTTAATTTAAATAAAACAGCTTTAAACGTGCTTTCATGAGATTTAGACGTATTCTAAAGCCTTGAAACATTGTTAGAGACTGTGTAAAACTGTTTAAACAGGTTCTAACATATGCGAAGCCAGTTTAAACGCAGTAAATCAGGTTTGAATCGCTCTGCTACGCTGTGAAATTCGATAAAACAGCTCTAAACATGCTTTTGGCAGGTCTAGACGTATTCTAAAGTTTTTAAACATCATTAGAGACAGTGTAGAACTATTTAAACAGCTTCTAACATATGTGAAGCCACTTTAAAGGCAGTAAATCCGCTTTGAAACGCTTCAAGACGCTGTTAACCACAATAAAACGACATTAAACGTTTTTTTAGCAGGTTTAAACGTATTCTAAAGCCTTTAAACATTAATTGACAGTGCGTAAAGATGTTTAAACAGCTTCTAACATATGTGAAGCCACTTTAAAAGCAGTAAAGCAGCTTTAAAACGCTTCGCGACGCTGTTAAACTCAAAAAACGGTTTTAAGCGTGTTTTTAACATGTTTAGACGTTTTTTTAAGCTTTTAAACATTGTTACAGACAGTGTAAAGCTGTTTAAACAGCTTCTAACATATGTGAAGCCAGTTTAAAAGTAGTAAAACAGCTATAAAGCCCTTCGCACCACCGTTAGATTCAGTAAAACAGCTTTAAACGTGCTTTTAGGAGGTTTAGACGTATTCCAAAGCCTTTAAACATTGGCAGAGACAGTGTAAAACTGTTTAAACAGCTTCTAACATATGCGAAGCTAATTTAAACGCAGTAAAGCAGCTTTAAAACGCTTCGCTACAGTGTTAAATTCAATAAAACGGCTTTAATCGTGTTTTTAGCATGTTAAGGCGTATTCTAAAGCCCTTAAACATTTTTATAGACAGTGTAAAGATGTTTAAACAGCTTCTAACATATGTGAGGCCACTTTATAAGCAGTAAAGCAGCTTTAAAACGCTTCGTGCCGCTTTTAAAGTCAATAAAACTGCTTTAAGCGTGTTTTTAGCAGGTGTGGACGTATTCTAAAACCTTTAAACATTGTTAGAGACAGTGTAAAGATGTTTAAACAGCTTCTAACATATGTGAAGCCACTTTAAAAGCAGTAAAGCAGCTTTAAAACGCTTCGCGACGCTGTTAAAGTCAATAAAACTGCTTTAAGCGTGTTTTTAACAGGATTGGACGTATTCTAAAACCTTTAAACATTATTAGAGACAGTGTAAAACTGTTTTGACAGCTTTTAACACATGTGAAGCCAGTAAAAAAGCAGTAAATAAGCCTTAAAACGCCTCGCGACACTGTTAAACTGAAAAAAAAAACGGCATTAAACGTCGTTTTAGCAGGTCTAGACAAATTCTAAAGTCTTTAAACATTGTTAGAGACAGTGTAAATGAGTTTAAACATCTTCTAACATATGTGAAGCCAGCTTAAAAGCAGTAAAACAGCTTTTAAACGCTTCGCAACGCTGTTAAACTCACAAAAACGGCTATAAATGTATTTTTAGCAGGTCTAGACGTATTCTAAAGCCTTTAAACAACGTAAGAGACAGTCTAGAACTGTTTAAAGAGATTCTATCATATGTGAAGCCAGTTTAAAAGCAGTAAAACAGCTTTAAAACGCTTCACGACTCTGTTAACCTCAACAAAAAGGCTTTAAGCGTGTTTTTAGCAGGTTTAGAAGTATTCTAAAACCTTTAACCATTGTTAGAGACAGTGTAAAGCAGTTTAAACAGCTTCTAACATATGTGAAGCCAGTTTAAAAGTAGTAAAAGAGCTTTAAAACGCTTCGCGACGCTGTTAACCTCAATAAAAAGGCTT
>JANSTP010264793.1:0-10946 GCA_025330745.1 Cladonema radiatum | reverse complement strand
GGCCTTTTTTCGTTTTAGGGTCAGGCTCAATATCTACCCAACAAACCTTTTTTTCAACAAATGAATTCTTTTCTTGAGTTAGGAATCTCTTGAAAAACTTTGAAAATAAAAAATATTAAAATATATTTTCAAAAGCTCAAAATTGAGGACAGCATGATTTTCAACAGGGGCCTGGGACTAGTGACCCAAAGCATATTTATCAACAAATTTATTGTAGAAGAGGTATAATACACATCCACTATCTATATGAAACTTTTTAATTCGTTAGCACTATTATAACCTGAGATATTTAAAATTTAAGATTGGGCAACTTTTTTATACACTAGATGACATCACAAAGTCTTCAGCTATTTAGGGAAATTCTCTAAGCGACAAATCTATAAACTAAAGTATCTCAAGAATGAAAAATCGGATTAAGATGAAATAAAAACTGGTGTTCATCATTTTTTCTCCTCTTTCATATGAACCCAACTTACATTTTCACCTTGGAATCCCTTTAAATTTCAAATCCAGAAAAAATCAATTCTTAGCAAGCTAAACTTTTAAATATTAACGGCAAAGATATCTTTTCTAAAAAAAACCTCTAATACACTGCTTTTATGGAAATAAGTTGATGTTAGGTCATCAGTTTCTGCCAAAGTTATACCATTTTTTTCCTATGAATTGCATCATTATATGAGGCACGATAAGAGAAAACACGATAACACCCTGTCACAACTTTAATAACATAGTCACTTGAAATAACGAAAAAAAATTTCCCTCAAAATCCGTCAAAATTGTTGAAAACGTATCACAAACTCGAAAAAACGTAAAAAAAACTTTGATTAAAAGTTTGTTAAAATTGTTGAAAACGCGTCACAAACTCAAAATAACAAAAATAACTTTGCATTAATGTCCCTCAAAATTGGTAAAAACATTTCACAACTTAAAAAAAAATAAGAAAAATAAACTTTACAAAACCGTAAAACTCCAAAAAGAAAGATGAGTAGATAATTCAAAAGACATTATACTCCTATTGTTTATGTTCTCTCTTAAATGTTTTTTTTTTTTATTATTTTAAAAAAATGTGCATATCGATAAAAATTTTATTACACCTGTTATTCGTCAAAACAGGTTACATTTGAAAAGTTAATCCTTCTACTCTATATTTTTCTTGTTAAAATGAAAAATGATACCAGCAAAAAAATGACTGTGGTACACGGTACTACTAATCTGACAAGCGTGTTATTGTTTTACCGTGCCAAGAACGTGTCAAGTAATTCCAAATATTAACCAACCATGTCACACGGTATCATGTCACTGGTTTTCTTGTTTTCGCATACCGCGCCACATATATCCTCTGTAAATCAGGAACCACAGTAGCAATAGCAATGAAACTTTGCACACTTATTATTCAACCCTTCCTGCACACTCATGCATAAATTCAACAGTGATGACGTCATTGAAAAAGTGATGACATCATCAAGTTGCTGGCAAGGTTGCAAAAAACCAGTTTTCGGGAATTTTTAGGCAAAATTGGGCCTAGCATTAAAATTTGGCTAATTTTTACTAATTATATCTTCAATGCGCTAGAATTAATGAAATAATATCATCTATATCAGCGTTTTAAAAGTGCATAAAAGTGTAAGAAAAATTTCCCTAAAAATTGCGAAATTTCAGTTACAAAGGCTGAAAAACATGGTTGCTATGGCAACAGGAGAAGTACTTGGGCATGATTTTTTTTCCAAAATATGTGTTGGTAAGTTTTATGAAAAGTCACCAAGTATTAGGCAAAAAGTCATTATAGTTCAATGTTACAAAACAAAAACTACCAGAGGTGAATAGGGTTAAGCGAATAAAAAAATGCATCGTATTATTAACTAATCTGATTTTTAAATTTTTGAAAGTAGCAAAAATGATAAGTCATGTTGAAAAGTAATGATAAGGTATAAAAAAAGTCCATGTTTTCTGAGAGCTCTTATTTTTCATAATTTTGGTTCAATCAGAGATTCAATACATGCTTGCTTTTATAAGAATATACTCTATAAGAATATTTAGGATGAAATTGGGCTAAAAGTCAAGAAAGTGCTAAACATATGCTCATCTTAACAATTGGCTGACAAAGTTAAGAATATTTTATTTCAAGAATGGCTATGCATGATATATCTACCTTATGGCCTTGTGTTTGCTGGGTAAGGTCAAATATATTTCCCTTTTACATTTTTACTCAAACATGCAATATACTGTCATGTAAATAATTTAAATCAAACCTTTTGTACGCAGGTACAAACAAAACCAAAAATTGCATTTGATCATATTTGTTAGACAAGTTTTCTGATCTAAAATTTAATCTGATAAAGGAAAATACTTACTAATTTCTTCATCATGTAAGAAGTTAAGAAAATATGCCATAGATCTTAGTGCATCTTCTGTAGCATCAATACAATTTTTATACGATTTAATCTTGGATTTCACAAAACATTCCAAGTCTTCTTCCTCGATAGAGCACTTTGTGCACAAACCATTTACTGTATTAATGAAGATGTCAGAAAATTCATCCTCACACTGGACAATAGCCTTGGCATCCGTTAATAGCATAGTTTTGAGCTTGCAGAGACATAATTTTCTTGCCATGTCTTCCAAAAACTGTTTCAAATCAGCTTGCAAAACTTTACCTATATTTAAAGAAAATAAATAACATCAAATGAAATACAATATAAAAAAATTAGAAAAACAATACCTGATATATCAAAACTTTAAATATTTAAATATTGATACCTAATATTCTTATGCAAGACTTTATATAAACGGTTGAAAATATTTTCTTGATAGGTGAAGCAATGTGATAAGTCATATCCCACTCTTTATTCAGCTCATCCAATAAAACATTTGCCGCATTTGATTGCAGGAAGAACTTTTCCATAAAATCATCTGATTTGACCTAGAAAAATATTAAATAGTTAAGCATGAAAAGTATATAAAAAGAATTTGCAACTTTATTTCAAAATTTTGTTTGAATAAAAAGATTTTTCCAAAGAAATAAGAGGGCACTTATGAATTTGCTTAAAAATTGCTACCTGTCAAAGCTAGGGCAAAAAAATATATAACTTGATTATGAAACAAATAAACAAGGAATGTCAAGGAATATCACAAATGTTGATCTTTCTTGTTGCTGGCCAAGCTGTAAAAATGCTGTAGTTGAGTATGTAGGAGCATGAAGAACATGCAAGAACCACCATTACATAGAATCAAACCAAAATCTGATTCAACCCCAGGAAAGAGAAAAGAGCCATTAGTGAATCAGAGTATGCTAAAGTCATTATTGTCATATGACACTGAAGCCTGCTACTGCAGTCAACGGAGAGATCCTGGCATGATCCGTTGCAGAAAAAGCACTATTTCTTTTTTTTTTTAAAAGAAGAAGGTAAGCAATAGGTGTTTCACACCAGATTTAAAGCACGCTTTAATAAAGAAAATTCCATAATAAAGTATGAAATTCATATGTGAACATGTTGTGCTTTAAAAGGTCTGAAGATATTTTAGTTTTGTGCTTTAATATTAAGCTAACAATAAAAAGTATACATAATGAGAGTTGATATTCTGCTTTTCATTTACTTTCATTAATTTCTAGGAGAAAAATATATTTTCAATTGTTACAAATTTCTTTTGATTTTACCGGCAGTTTGCTATAAGTTAAAGTGCATTTTTTTTACATTTTTGCACTAAAAATTCTGGTTCTGATTTCTAATTTCAATGGGCTTGTCAATTGAAACTTATTTTCACAGTTAAATTAATTTTAAATAACAAATTTGAAATAAGGTTCAGGCACATTTTGAAAGATAAAATACAAATCAACTTTGGACATAGGAAATATAAATTATTGAAAAAATTGTACCGTGAACGCTTTTCCTGTTGAAAAAAGCCTAAAAACTCAATTATTGTATGTTAAGATACTATCCTGTTTTCCTGTTGGAAAAAAGCCTAAAAGCCATATAATTTTTATAAAAAAGTTTTAAAGAAAAAGAATACAAAACCTTTTTCGGTCATTTAAAAAAACTCAAATGTTGACAGAGATTATTTAGATAAAGTTTATTATTATTGAAAAGAATTTATTAATTTATTACTTCTGTAAACATTTCTTAAAAACGCAATTTGTTTGTTATAGAAATTTGCTTACTTTTCAAGAGTTGAAATGTTTTATTGCTTAAACAATCTTTAAATAATAGAATTCCTTTATTTATTTTGAGGAAGAAAAAAACTGCAATGTCATAATTTCTGCTGGTTTCATATTGTAGTTTCATATTGTTTCACCAGAGAGAAAATTGTGATATTTGAGATTTTTCACTTTCCTAGTAATAAGTTGAAATATTAATTATTTGAAACTTAAACAATAGATCTTTTGAAAAACAAATTGAGAGAACAAAAAGTAGTATCTTACTATAGAGGTTTAATTTATTCTACTTACAGAGCTATATTTAACATAGGCTCATTATAATGAAGGCATAACATTTTGGCAAAAAAAAAAACACAATTAACCAAACAAAAATTCAACTATAGAAATTTTAAAAAAGATAAGCCGTATTTATACTGAGACAAACTAATCGTCTAAGACAAAAAGTTCATCTATGACAATTAGTTTGACAATATGAACAACAAGCCTAATAAATTTGATGACTTTTTCGAAAAATTTTTATTTCATCCGTATAAACACAGAATCCGACAAAAAACTTAGACAATGACATTTACAAATTTTGTAGATGAATTAATTCACATATCAAGTCGCTCTATCTTTCAGTATAGTCTTAACAGAAAATCAAAATAGGCCAAATAATTTTGGAGAATGAGAGCTAAAGGCAGACTTAGTGTCAAAAGAGCTTTATCATGCAATCTCAGGTGGTCTTTTCAGTACAAAAGCCATTTTGCTTTATTTTCCAGCAATTTGCTTTATTGTCCAAGCATCATGCCAAACTTTTTCATTGCAGTAATAGTTCCCTTATTGTGAAAAGAAAATAGGTGAGCATAAAAGTAAGACTGACATTGAATTTAAATTTCTAATGAAAGCACATTTGTTTTTTGAAAAAGAAAACTATAAAACCATCTAAAATATTTTCTTGAATCTATACTGTCTAAATTCAGACGAAGAAACGAGCCCAAAATCTGTTCGACTGATTCATTTTTCCTGTGTTTATACTGTTAGACAGAAGAATCATTTAGATGAACTTTTCATCTTAGACGATTATTTCGTCTCAGTATAAATACCGCCATTCATGAAACAGTACCAGTTCTAAAACATCCTTTTGATGATGAGCAATAAGTTGTAATATAGTAAAATATAGTTAAAAAAATTTAACAATATTTTTGGTTTATATCTGCTAAGTTTTACTGCCCTAGTTAACAAATTTGTCTTGTTCTTGGCTTAGCTATTTAAATTTTTATGCCATGGTATCAAAAGCATAAAATTGACCAACAATCTGTAGAATGATATGGGCCATATGAGTCCCAAGTTTGGTTAGTCAGAGCACTGTAGTTGTCTTGCTATCAAATTTTCTTAAAATTTATAAAAAATTTTGGTAGGTAAATTCTTTTTCGGTTGGAATTTCTAGTCGTCTTACAAATGAGCCTACGTTATATGCTGCATTTGCATTTGTGGTTTAAAAATATGGCCTCCTTATAAATGAGCCACCACTTTCCCTGTAAACCAATCAGATTTGTTCTTTTCATAGAGTAAATGATAAATCGAAAGTGAGTCAAGCGAGCGAGCAAAGCAGATAGAAGCAGTTTGTCTTTTTGGACTGCTTGATTATTAGTTATAAAGCCAACTACAGAAGTTAGCTACAAGTTAAGCAAACCAGAAGATAAAAGTTGGAGATGGTACCACCAGCTTTATGAGAAGACTAGCTAGCTTGCAAGTTCTTGGAGGATGATTGATATGATATGACAGTATGAACTTCAAAACTGAGTAAACTACAAAGCAAAAAAGAAGATTTGAATTAGTTAGGGATTCAGATCTCAACTATTATGCAACATGGGAGGGAGCAGCAAGCTTTAGAATAATAAATGTTTTGATGGTATGGTGAACTTTCATCAAATCAAATGAATGAATTGATTTGGGATATCATTCATATTGTTTTAGTGAATAAATTCATCAGAACAACGGCAAGCAAATTGCTTACATATTTTTAAAGTTACAAATAAACGTTGTGTGCTGTCAAGAAATTTTTGATGTCTCCATGAATTGACAGGGAACATTGTACCTGTGTTTCAATAAATATGTTTAGAACGTTCTGTTTCATAACATGCAAATAACGATAGAACTGTTTCGAAAGACTTTTATGGAGTCAACCAATGAATTCAGAACATTTTGAATATTGTTTTGATGAATAAATTCAGAATGTTTGAATAAATTTTTCATTTAAAAATTGTAAATAAATGTGGTGTGCTATCAAAAGACTTCTGATGCGCACCAATGAATTAATTGAGAACATTATCTTTATCGTCATTTTGATAACTAACATTAGAACTTCAAGCAAATTGTTTATTTCATAAGTTACAAATAACGTGGTATTGTGTGTCCAAAGACCTTTATCAAGTTAGCAAATTAATTTGAAACATGTGTAACGTTTCGATAAATAAATTCAGAACATTCAAATAAATTATTCATTCAAAAGTTACGAATAAATATTGGTAGCTATCAAAAGACTTTCATCGTGTGGGAATGAATTAGTCAAGGACATTATCAACGCTGTTTCAATGAATAAATTTAGAACGTTCAAGCAGATTGGCTATTTCATAAGTTGCAAATAACATGGTGTTGTGTTGAAGGACTTTTATCAACTCTGCAAATGAATTTAGAACAGTATCCATATCATTACGATGAATAAATTTTGAACATTCAAATTGATCATACGAGGTGGCATGCTGTCGAAAGACTTTTATTGTGTCCTAATGAAGTAATTGAGAAAATTATATGTTGTTTTGATGAATAAATTTAGAATGTTCAAGCAGATCAGCTATTTCATATGTTGCAAACAACATGGTGTTGTGTTGAAGGGCTTTTGTCAACTCTGCGAATGAAGTTAGAACATAATCCATATCATTTCAATGAATAAATTTGGAATATTGAAATAAATTATTCATTCCAAATTTGTGATTAAATGTGGAGTGCTTTCGAAAGAATTTTGTTGTGTGTGAATGATTTAATCAAGAAAATTAAGGCTAATGAGCTTATTGAATTTGAAAAATTTTTATTCTTCTCGAATTTTCAAAAAGATGCAATTTTTTTAAGCTTCTTTATTTTAAAAATGGCCCTTTTGAATCCTGTTTTTCAAATAGCAACTCACAAAAGATACTGTAAAATCTTCCTCAGATATCAAAGCTTTAAGACATATTTTAGCCCTTTTTTGAGTGTGTGCGCTATTTAAGTTTATTCTGTTGCAGGTTTATGATTCTGTTCTGTTTT
This sequence comes from Cladonema radiatum, assembly GCA_025330745.1. Taxonomy (NCBI): domain Eukaryota; kingdom Metazoa; phylum Cnidaria; class Hydrozoa; order Anthoathecata; family Cladonematidae; genus Cladonema; species Cladonema radiatum. The sequence continues at coordinate 3,508 of JANSTP010264793.1, read as the reverse complement.
TATACATTTGACATAATGAGTTCTGACTGTACTATTTTGCATTCAATTCTATAATTTTTGATTCCTAATTTTTGATATTGCCTTTGTAGCCGAAGAATTTTATACCATCAAACCTGTGAATGAATTTTTCTCCTGTTTGAAACCACATACATATGCCCTCTCACTATTTATATAAAATTTATTAATAGACATTTTGAGACTTACTGTAAGTCACTCAAAATACCTGTTCACCTTGATATTCAAATTTTGGTTAATTTTGAGAAAATGATGCAGTTTTCTATAATTTTTATGAAACCTCTATGAATGTTTTAAAATTTTTTAGTCAAAATTATTTTGTTTTTCCTGCCAAAATACCAGTAACCTGAAAATTTAATTGGTATCAAGAGTTTTATTGCCATTGCTACTATTGCTCTTGATTTAGTTGGTATCCTATATCTTTTAGGCACTTTTAGTTGCAGCTAAGGCCAGTAACGTCACAGGTCAGATGGTTTTAAGAGAAATTTAATATTCCCAGTTCTAATTAAATTTAGGTGACAAAACTTGGTATGCGAAAAAATTAAAGGCACCATATGTGAGGATGTTGTCATATCATTCAAAGTGGTATATCACCAAGTCCGAAAATTGTATATTTTCATGAATCAAATATGAAACGTATTTCAAACTTGGTAGCTATTTTGCTATTGTCATCCTGTATCTTTTGAGGAACATTTGGTTGCAGCTAAAGCCTAATTAAATGTGGTATATCACCAAATCCAAAAATTAAATTTTTTCATGAACTGAATATGAAATCTACTTCAAACTGGGTAGATATTTTGTTATTGGCATCCTGCATATTTTGAGGCACATTCGGTTGCATCTAAGGTCTATGACGTCACAAGTCACATGATTTTAAGAAAACTTGAATATCTCCAGTTCTAAACAACTTTAGGTGAGGGAAGTTAGTGCACCTGGTACCCAAGCGGTAACAAAACTTTTGCTCCCACTCTTTGCCGCAATACCCCGTTGTGAGAGCCTTGATGTCATAGGTCACATGATTTTAAAAGAAATTGAATATCTGCAGTTGCAAACAACTTTATTAGGTGAAACTTGGTAAACCTGTTACTAAAAAGGTAACAAACATTTTGGACAACTGTCTTGCCTCAATACCCCCTACTGAGGGCCCTGCCGTCATAGGTCACATGAATTTAAGAAATATTGATTTGTACCAGTTCTAAACAACCGTATATGACGAAACGTGGTACACATGTTACTCTAAAGTTGAGATAAGCTTTCGACCCACATTTTACTTTGACACCCCCCACTGAAGGCTCTGACATTTTAGGTCATGTGATTTTCAGAAAACTTGAAACTCTCCAGCTCTTAACATCTTTGGGCGACAAAGATTTGTACACCTGTTACCAAAAGGGTAATATTCCTTGCTGAGGCCTCTAAGATCATAGGTCCAATGATTTTAGAAAAGATTAAATAGCCCCATTTCTAAACAACCTTACATGACGAAACTTAGTACTTATGCTACCCAAAAGTTGAGAAAAGTTTTTGACCTTCTGCCTCAATAACCCCGCTGAGAGCTCTTAGGTCTTTGCTATGACTTAACCTAATGTTTTCAATTATCATGGCACAAAGAAACTATTTATTAGGATGGATCATTAAAGGTAGGACGTAATGTGTGTGGTATCGTGACTTAGCCTGGTCATTCTACAAATTTCTGTGTAGCTACACATATGACTAGCTAAGGCTATGGCATTATACAGCATGAAGGTACCTACGGGCACAGAAATTTTTGAGCACATTGCGCTTCTTGTTGTATTTACAGCATCATCAAATGACAAATCTTTGATGAAGATGATCAATGAAGATTTAAGTTTTGATGACACAGTCAATTATGTGCTTGCATTTGAAAGAAGCAAAATGAAAGTAGATGCTTTGAGAAGGTGCAGCAGCAGGAAAGAAGTCAAATGGTAGCATTATTAGAAGCACTATCAGATCATTACTAGGGAGTTGAAGCAGTGGCAAGAAGATAACATGTCCTATATGTACACAGCAAACCACAAACATGGTTGGTGTCCTGATGCAAAAGTTTAATGCTTTTTGTGAAAAAAATACAGACATTTCAAAGGATCTGCAGTATGTAGTGTTAAGAATCAACACAAAAACACAGTGGAACTGTGCATGGCAGAGCATGGATACAGAATACAGTGATGCTGATAGTGTTGCAATAAGATGGGTCATAGAAGAAGCAACAGAAAGAGTAAGAGCAGTCAATGGCAGCTCCAGAATGAAGCCAAAGTAACCATAATTATACAAGATCATGGAAAGGACTTACTGTTTGTCTGCCACAATAATCCAGGAAAATACCTACTTAGGTGCCACCTCAATCTAGAGAAATTGCCATCAGGTTTTGATGTCCCTTAACATATCAGATTAGTGGGTTTGTAGGTTTTTTTTTGTCTAGATAAGTAGCCTTTATCCGAAATACCCACTACAATTGAGGAAGGTTACAAGGTTTTATATCATAATTTTCCAGGGACATGGGTCAGTTTAAGCAGTTATTTCACAATTAATTTTGCTTTAATTTGAGGCTTCATCATATGGAAGTTTTATAATGAATAAATAAAACAAATACAAATATAATATGAAAGAGCTTCACCTCCATAATCAGGATTGTAAAAAATATATAATATAATTTTATTAAAATATTCATACAAAATTAACACCAAGAGTTAAAGAAATTTTACAAATCAAAATTCCAAAAGGAAATTAAGGTTTAGGTTCTTTTGCGATCAAATCTACTACTTCATGACATTATACAACAGACAACCACAACACCAATTATTAACAAACATAGAGTAAAAACAGTAGACATTAACAGACTGAAGTGTTCGAAGATAGAAGTGAGTAGAAGATAAAGTGGAAGGAAGGATATCAAATATAATTGACAAAGATGTTGAATTGTCTTGGAATCATCAGTCGTATACCATGGTCTCTATTTCGAGGGTAGTACAATATAGAAGATGACCATGGCCCCTCAGCAGCAATGATCAATTGCCACCATCCAAAGAACAGTCAATATCCTGGAGAATATCTCGAAGAGGTTTGTTGAAGGAAGAATAAGACTCAGTGTAACAAGAATGAGCATTTCTTATCTGGAGAAGAAGTTTAGCAGATGAAGCACCCTGATTTAGCATTCTTTTGAATAATAGAACTATCTTAGGTAAAAAGTTGGTGTATCGACTTAATATAAATAAATATATATATTAAAACCTATTGGCAACCAGTCAGAAAAACAACAAACAGAACCTACTAATCCAATCCAAAATCGAATACATCTCAGACACCTTAAGATAACCATAAAAATTAGAAACTCTCTCACAGTTTCCAAAACACAGTACCAATTGCCATCTTGGTACATCAAAGCCACTATTCGAAATAACCACACAAGGCTAGCACAATATACTACAGTAGTTTAGACCTTTATTCCTAGACTAACTGTAGTAGCACCACATGAGCA